>APFE031655225.1:21228-46545 GCA_000404065.3 Pinus taeda
GGATGATCTGACGGTAGAACTTATGTTTAGTTTAGGGTTTTTTGTCCTAGAAGGCAACCCCCTCTCTTTGTATGAGGGTATTGTATTTGAGGCTGTGAGACAGATGTGTATTCTGTGTGAGCGAGAAACAGAGAGGTGAGACTGTGAGAGAAAAGAGAGGATATTACAGCGGCTTTGCTGTAGGTTGTGTCTCTTCATTTTACTGGATAATAGAAAGGAAGGACTGGTTGTTCGAGGTGGATGTAGCCCAAACTGGGTGAACCACGTATATCTGTGTCTCTCTTGTTTTGTGCATTTTCTGTGTTTATATTTCTGCAATATTTTATGTGTTCCATTGCTTCGTAATATATATAACTTTCTAACAACTGGTATCAGAGCCGAAGGTCTATTTGGTTGATAAACTCGCAGGAAAGAAGGGTTCCTAGTTCGAGTGGGAGCAATGGCAGAAAATGGTAAGTTTAGGGTTGAGAAATTTAACAGCCAAAACTTCTCATTGTGGAAGATGCAGATGGAAGATTATCTGTATCAGAAAGATCTATACCTACCATTGGGCGGAAAAGAAAAGAAGCCGACGGATATGGAAGATGAAGAATGGAACCTTCTCGATAGAAAGGCACTCAGAACAATACGGTTGTGCCTTGCAGCGTCGTTTGCCTTTAACATTTAGAAGGAAACAACGACAAAAGGTTTGATTAAGGTGTTGGAGAAACTATATGAAAAGCCCTCGGCCTCAAACAAGGTATTTCTTATGAAACGGTTATTTAATATGAAGATGTCGGAAGGTGGATCTGTTGCAGATCATTTAAATGATTTTAATACTGTTACAAGTCAGTTATGTTCTGTAAGGGTAAACTTTGATGATGAAGTTAGAGCTCTGTTATTCTTGTGCTCATTACCAGAAAGTTGGAATGGTTTGGTAATGGCCATTAGTAACTCCGTTTCTGGATCTAGTACTTTAAAGTTTGATGATGTTGTCGGTGCTATCCTTAGCGAGGAAATGCGACGGAAAAGCTCCGGTGAGACATCGGGAAATGCTTTGAGTGCAGAGTATAGAGGAAGAAAAATGGAAAGAGGAAAGAGCTCAGGATATCGCAGTAAATCAAGGAAAGGTAGATCCAAGTCCAGATCGGGGATAGTGTGCTGGAATCTACGAGGTTCTAGTCGGGCTCGCAATTGGAGCGGTTTGATAAAAGTTTTTGAGCAAATCAAATTGAGAGAAGATGGGTCAGAATAGTAGCAACAATAAACAAAAAAAATAATGAAGTCAAAATTATTGCATGTAAATGGGCATACTACGTAAGGCATGTGTACCCCTCAGTGATCACCGGTAAAGTCTCAGTTAGACCTAGGTGATAGGGGGGATGTCACGTTAACAATACCCCGGGTAAAAACTTTGAGGGGTGTAAGAGCTAGAGTGAGCGGGATTGTCTCACTTAGTAGGTTTCGCTCGAGTTAGTCAAGGAACCCCAACTCAAGTTTAAGGGGGGAATTGTTAGGTAAACTTGACTCGGGATAGAGTCAGAGGAGGTTAAACAGTGATGGTTTTGGGGCACATGGTATTGTGCACCCATGGTATTCTTCCCGTGGTATTATATGTAATGGAGCCTATAAAAGGCTGGAAGGACTTCATTGTAAGGCAAGGGCCTGGAGGTGAGCGGTGAAGGCTCGCTTGGCCGGATTGGCCAGGGTTTTGGCCAAGGATAATGAAATTTCATTATGATCTGGTTTTTCCCCAGATTTGGGGTTTTCCCAGATAAACATGTGTGTTTACGTGTTTATGGTTATTGCTAGTTATTTTTATATTTTTTATCTCAGTAATTCTCCATAATTAATTTGTATTCTTGGGTAAATTTCTTAACAGTTTATTTGGAAAATAGCTCACGGCTAGATCCATTATTACTAAATCACATGACACATTTTGCAAGTCATTTAAAGTGATTTGACAAGGCAATGCAAGATTTTTTGATTGATTTGAATGCATCATGTCTTTCTTTAGGACCTAAGGCATGATATTATTCCATAGAACATTTCCAAGGCCCTTGTGCACATACCTATTATTAAAAGCCACCTCATAGAAACAATGCAGAGGTGTGTCCTACTAGCCAAAACATCTTACAGGGCCAAAAAATAAGGTGAAATATATCAGGAAGAAAGACGAAAAGTTAGGTGTAATGACACCTCCCCTCATATCTACCCACTTTAACTAGCTTACGTGGGGTGAACATGAGACACGAGGCTACTATGACCACACTCAACCTACTAGGTTACCTTGAGGAAATGGAGTCAACATAACAGACCTTATTGACTTCCCTTAGGTGCCACAGACCCTCCAGGAGTATGTCAACCCCTCCAAGAGTCCATCCCCTGAGACAACTCAAATTTTCCCTAAGTTTCACCCCTAGTTGCTCCCATGAGCATGTATGAGTGCAAATGTAGAATTTCCCTTTGAGTGTTGTGCCATTAACTATCAAATTTAAGGCTATTTTCCAAGGCTAGGGATAACCCTCTACCTAGAAATACATGTGACTTCCAAAATTCATAAGGACAATGCTTGTAAGAAAAAATCGACACTATGACTAGACTTGACCATCGCCAACTGGGTATGTCATTTCATCAAACACTTGGTAGATATGCAACCTATAGGTCATGAATGGACGTCTGAATATAAGGGACTGAAAGCTCATGTGAGACTTAACAAGAAGGGTCACCACCTTCTCACATTAGTTGTCTTAACATAATTTAGGCCTTGCATCCATTATTCTTCAGTTACAAGTAAAAACATGAAAAGAGCCATGAATGAGAATTGTCACATAACCATGCATATACGCAACATATAACCATATCAATAACAATAAGGGAGCAACCATTAAAACCACATAATAACAAGTACATTTAGCAATCAAAGTGTTAGGACACTATACTACTAGTGTAACCCCTTATTGTTATTAGAACAACCCCCTTATTATATTGTTGTGCCCATGTAGTCCCCATATTGCTATTATTGTGCCCCATAGAAGCCCACTATTGTTATCATTGTGCCCTTACATTATTATTGTTATGTCGGCTCTGATTATATTATGACCCCTTAGACTCCTATATATGGAAAGGAGGCCTTGTCATTTGGATCATCTAAGAATTGTTCATTTGTGTAATGCAAAGGAGGTTTCCCCCTCGAAGAGGCTTATTTCTAATGCATTGAACTATCTTTTCTATCTTTTTGTGAGTTGGTTTCATAACATTTGGTATTAGAGCTGTGGATTCTAGGGTTTTGCTGCTCCAAATAGGTCATCGTGGTATTTTCGCTACAAAGTTTCAAAAGCTAAAACAAAAAACCCATTTGAGAAAAAATTAGTGTGAACCTCACATCCGAATTTGAGATCTTGCCTAACTATATTTTCTGAGAGATGATCTAAGTAAGTTAGGGGTTTTGCAGGCTCCATAATTTGATCTCAAATAGGTCACCGTGGAATTTTTGCTATAATATTTGTTCTACGAAGGTTAAAACTCTGAAATTAAAACCCATTTGAACTAAAATCTTGGTGAAGCTCGGGTTCGAATTTCAAATCTTGTCTCACTATATTTTCAGAGATATAATATGAGACATTTAGGGTTTCTGTAGGCTCACGAATTACATCTTAAACAGGTGACCTTGGGAAAATCATCATAACTTTCTCTCTGAGCATCAAATTGAAATTTCGTAAGAAGTTACAGAAAGAGGACCGACTTTAGTTTTCTGTGCATTGGTTTCAGGTCCTAAGGTTGAAACAATGACATGTAGCACTTCGTACAAGTTTGCTCTACCGAACCAGTCTATAATCGGGTCATTGTGGCAGATTTGACATAACGCTTCCTTACAGAATCCAATCTTGATCAGACTTTCGGGGTTATAAAGAGGACTCAGAGGGATACTTTAGGATGAAATTTTAGAACTTGGAGATCTGAAATTACAAAGTTACAATCGTTTCAAGATCGAGCTCCTAAAATAAAGAAAAAGCGAGATGAGGAAGTTTGATGGCAAGGATCCGGTAATTTGGATACTACAGATGGAGAAATATTTTGATCTACATGGTGTACCATTGTTACAAAAGGTATGTATTGCATCTAAGTATTTAAAACAGAATCAATTTTTATGGTATAAAGGGATTTGTTCTCGTAAACCACTTGTTACGTGGTCAATTTTCATAGAGGAAATGATAGCACATTATGAGGATATACAGAGCAACACCTTCTTTAGCCTATTGATAAATCTCAAACAAAAGTATTCAGTGGCAGAGAACATTGAGGACTTTCAAAAATTGAATATAAGGGAAAATGATATTCTAGAGAAGCAGAGGATTGATGTCTCCATAGGAACCTTAAAAGATAACATTCAACATGAGGTTCGTCATTGGGAACCTGATTCATTGGAGAGGGTAAGAAAAGTGCAAAGAAAAATTATGGAAACAAGGAAGTCTACCCCTCACAACTATAAAGATGGAAGTATTATTTCTCTTATCCTTCCACAACCTACAAGGTTGACACAACAACAATTGGAAGAAAAAAGAGCAAAAGGGCTTTGTTACAATTGTGATAAAAAATACACTAAAGGTCATAAGTGTGCTGAGAAGAAATTAATTTACATAGATTATGAAGAGTAGGAAGAAAAGGATCAAGAAACATTAAAAGAAGAGGATATACACCAGGAACTAACCCCAAAGAAAGAAGAAATAAATCCGACCATATCTTGTAAAACATTGGCAAGAATTACCACTCCTCAAACTCTCAAGATAGAAGGACACATCAAGAAGAAAATGGTTCAAGAAGTGAAAGATCACATCGAGAAAGAAGAAATGAATTTGACCATATCTTGTAATTCATTGGCTGGAATTACCACTCCTCAAACTATCAATATAGAAGGAAATATCAATAAGAAAAATGTTCAAGAAGTGAAAGACCACATCGAGCATCAAGAAATGAATCCGACCATATCTTGTAATGCATTCGAAGAAATTACCACTCCTAAAACTCTCAAGATAGAAGGACATAGCAAGAAGAAAAATATTCAAGCAGTGAAAGATCACATTGAGCATCAACAACAAGTTCTCCAACTTTTAAAGGATAATGCCACTTTGGTGCAGAATCAAATGAAACAACAGGAAAATCAACATCACAGTGAAAGAAGTTTTGATGTAGGCAATTGGGTATTTTTACAGCTACATCTCAAGCAAGCAATTTATGAGAAGGAAATGTTGGCAGTATTACATGCACTTAAGAAATGGCGATGTTACCTAATGGGAAGACACTTCAAGGTAAAAATGGACCATGATACCCTTAAATACATTTTAGAACAAAGATTATCTTTAGAAGAACAAAAAAAATGGGTCACAAATATGTTGGGTTATGACTTTGAAATCATCTACAAAAAGGGGAAGCAAAATGTTGTTGCAGATGCACTCTCAAGAAAGGATGAGGATTTGGAAGCATTGCTTTGTGGTTATCCAACTAGATTGGATACACGAAGCAAGGGATGAATGGAAAAAGGACGAAGAAGTATGGCCACTCATTCAAAAGTTGTAGAAGATCTCAGTTCAAACAATATTTCCAGAACTTTATGAGGAAGGAAAAATCATATTGGAACCTAGAGAATTCACAGAAACAAGAACCGGACAGCTACGAAATCGATCAATTTCAGAGTATCTCATCAAGTGGAAGAACTTACCCTCTGAACATTCCACATTGGAGGACAAGAATTTTGTACAGAAGCGTCAAGAACCACTCAAGCGTTGAGGAGAACACTGTTTGAAGGAAAGGGGCATGTTAGGTTCCTATACTACTAGTGTAACCCCTTATTGTTAATATTGCACCCCCCTTATTATATTGTTGTGCCCATGTCATCCCCATATTGTTATTATTGTGCCCCATAGAAGCCCACTATTGTTATGATTATGCCCTTACATTATTATTGTTATGTCAGCTCTAATTGTATTATGTCCCCTTAGACTCCTATATATAGAAAGGAGGTCTTGTCCTTTATATCATCCAAATTTTTTTCATTTGTGTAGTGCAAAGGAGGTTTCCCCCTCGAAGAGGCTTATTTCTAAGGTGTTGATCTATATTTTCTATCTTTTTGTGAGCTGGTTGCATAACATTAAACATAGGCAAGAGCCAACTAGGTTTGGGACTTCCACATTCTACCCGACCATAGACATGGATGAACTAAATATTTATTTTAGCCAGTCACCCCCGTGCCATATTTGAAGTGTGAATGTGAGATCTTATGGATAAACCAATATAGAAAAAACCAAGGTAATCCACAGGTTAAACCACATCCACCCTTACCATACCATGATCTCACCTAAACCAATCCTGATAGCACAAACCCAAACCAAGCTTGGAATTCCTCACATTCCTTCACCATCCTTGAGGAATTTTCCTGTCTCCACCCTCATACTTTGCCATGTATCCTTCCATTACCGGTCAAGGGATTGCTAGGCTATTGTAGTATTCTCTTCTCAAAGATGTTTGAAGAGAACCCACTTAAGATTGTGGATGTCAAACAATCTCAACAATATAAATGGTTGCTAAACATTATAGATATGTAGCAACTGATAGAAACAAAACCTGCCAAAGTCTGGATCTATGCCACAATCATAGTTAAACAACAAAAAGAAAGAGTAATAACTCCAATCATCCAATGGAAACCATATATACAAAGAACAGTTTTATTATAACACATGTGAAGGGAACAAATAAATGTTACTAGTCCCCTTCTTTGGGATGGGTTCTTAGCTATCCTCAAATGTCTTCAGCCTGTGTAGAGTCTCTCTCCTCTATAATGCATAAATCCAACAAAAATATGGTGTGCGACAATGAAAATAATTAGAGTTACAACAGTGAGGGAAACAATGAAAATAATCAGAAAGTGAATAATGAATGGGAAACCTTCTATTTATAACAAAATATTGATTTATCCTCGAATAATGAGCAATAATAAAATATTATTGATCCCATTCTTGGAATTAACCACCTGAAATATTTTATTATATTTGTTTAGGAGGGAAAAAGTATTTAAACTTGTATTTAGAAATAATAAATAAATAAATGATTTATTTATCATCTCAAGGAATTAGTTAAGGAACAATAAACAAATAATGATTTATTTAATTTTTCCTAAGGGATTTAGTCAAATTTGACAAAAAATAATAATTAATTAGTGATAAATTAATTATTCTTAGAGAAAAATAAGATAATTAATGATTTATCTGTTTATTTTTCAAATCCCTTTCCCTCAAAAAATGGGTGGGAGGGAGAGTAGAACAACCAGCGAAGCCCTACTGAACAAGGAAAGGCTCTGCAAAACTGAATGGATCATCTGGAGGAGACGTACAGGCTATGAACATTGCAATTGGTAGGATCCGAACCCATCAACACTGCGGAACTGCATCTAAGGCTGTAACATAGTAGTTATGCATTTGGGCATGTGGGGGGCTGCCTGAAGGGCCACCCCCTCATGAGGTATGAAAAATCTCACACACTCTCGGGAATCACTTATACAATCTGCTGCACCATTGGACCATCAAGTGTATAAATCACGAACATGAAACAACCAAGTCAAACGAAAATAATTAGCCCCTCTACTCGATCAAAGGTCTCAAACAAAAATGGAAGCTGGAACCAAGATACACTGCCCTCTAGGTCATTCTTTTGGAATAAATGAGCTGATGTCAATAGAATAGGGCTCGCGATAGATGAGGCAATGAGGATCCTCAACTAAAGCATGAGGGAAAATAGTAATGTGACTGATGGACTCACACCAGGGATAATGGGGAGAAAGAGGGACTGAGGGACAAACAAACGACTACTCTTGTTAGAGAATAAAGTGCATGGTTGCCCTGGCAGCAACTAACATAATTCTGGAGGGGATGGGGATAGTATGATTGGAGGCCAAAATGGGAGACACAAGATGAACGGTATACAAATATGGATGGAATAATATGACATGATATAATGGGACATGAAATAGACTCTAAGAATGAAAGGGTGACTCATCGCGGATGCTCTGAACAAGGGTGACTCGATGAGGCTGTCACATAGACTAGGCTCGGTGGGGACCATCAAAACATGAGTAAATGATGGTTACTCATGAGGAAAGTTGACATATGGTATGTCAAGTATTAAGAGGAGGTGGAAGTCAAAGTACAAGTGTCACTTTATGATGAAATTTGATTTGGGAGGCGACAAAGTGACCTTTCTTGGAAAAAACGCTTCTTGGTGGAGCGTCAAATCATCAAAAAATAAGGAAGACCCATTATAGAGCTCGGTGAGATTTTCCAATGGTGCTCATGGTTCATCAAGCTAAGCTACAGTATAGTCACAATGGGCAATAGAAAAATTGTGGATTTTTCTATGAAAGGATGTTTTCCCTCCAATTTGGATTAATTTTCTAAGTGAACTGTGGTGAATTTGGAGAGGAGAAAAAGGACCTAAATCTTGTGAAGATCATAGCAGAAAATCCACCCATCGGAATCAGGATTTGCGACTTTAAAGTAGGTGGCCTTACTCATCTCTTCAATTTTAGTGGTTTGTTTCCTTATTTTTGGTTCCTGGCCCTGAGAGACTCCTGCTCTTGCTCATGGTTGCATCGCACTTTTTGGGCCTAGAAGTGTGATCAGGCTCACAAGAAACAACTGAAAACCTGTGAGCTCACACTTTCTGGGCTAAAAACTGTAACTTGGGGCTGGAGAGAGGGTTGGTATACTGGCTTGGTGGGGGCTGAAGCCTAATCAATGTAGACCATTTTTTTCTTCTCGGAACTCAAAAGACATATGGTGTTTTCCAGGCATGACAGAGCTGAAAATCAACTGGCGTGAACGAGACTTGGATACTCTTCGATCCGAGATCTACGGGGATCGGGGGGTTCAAGGGGTATTGGCTCGTTATAGGGTTCTCAAGTTGGTAGAGAACCCACTGATGAGGGCAAGTGAGCCCTTGCTATCGATAATTATGAGCTATTGGGATCCAGACTAGGAGGTCTTCTTCATGCAGGGGCACAATATTGAGCTCATATTACAGGATATTTACATCCTGAATGGACTGCCACCCCTCGGAGTGGTGGTGGATATTCATCCAGTGTTACCTCATGGGAGGAACATTACTGAGTTTGTGGAGTGCCATTATCGACATGGGTGTTTGTGTCAAGGGCACGAATATCGTGCTTGTTGATCTAGAGAGGCTAGAGACATAGGCTCTTGATGCAACTGTGCTATGGGTCCTGGGTAGCCAGGTGTTCCACCACATCACTGGTGGGTAGATGATGTTGGTTAAGAGTGTTTTGGATGGGACCTACTATGGGTAGGCCCAGATGACACTATCGTTAGTGATGTTAGTGTCAGTGTCTGCATACTTCCATAACGGATCAAAATTCACTCTTTGCATTTTCATTTTAAGGGTTCCATATTGAAAATTTTGCATCATTCCATTAGGTCATGACATACCGATCCACTGATGATTGTACTCTCTTTCGAAAACCTAAAATTTTCCCTCATAGAGTATACTTGCTGATCCTTCTTAAGGTTGTCTTCGATTATGGTTTTATGATCAATCTGCAGTCATCATTTCATTAGGTCATAGGGCATGATTTCATTAGGTCTTAGGGTTTCACCGCCAAGGTCAAAAGTTTGATGTTAAAAGGTAAATGAAGGTCAACAAGGATCTGAGGATGACTGATAAAACAAGCATGATCATTTGTAAGTCATAAGCTACTGAGTTATTATTTGTTTTAACCTAATGTAATTTTCACCTCAAAAACATGTTTTGAGGTGAAAACAGAGTATTTTAATTTTATTTGTATTTCATATGTAATTTTAACTTCCTATATGCAATAATGGATCTCAGCTACACTAGAGTATTTCTCCTTGCCGCAAGATAAACAAACACTGCAAAATTCAAGTCAAATTGAGCATTTATTCACATGCAAAGATACAAGAAGAAAAGGCATTAAAACAGAGTTTTGAAAAAGAACAAGAAACATTAGAAAATTAGGTTTTTCAAGTGAAAAATCAAAATCTTCTCCTATTTAAGACCCCACATTTAATTTTCAAAGATCATTATTCTCATTTAGCAAACAAGAAATTAAAAAGTGAGAAGAAGAGGCAAGATTGAGGGAGTTTTGGGTATTGGAAGCTTGGCGTTGTGCGTTGGCAGAGTGGTGCTATGCTTCTAGGGAAATGCAAGTAGGCGTTGTGCGTTGAGGACCCGGTGCTGCGTGTAGAGGTCGGCATTGCGCGTCTGGAAAATTTCCCCAGTGTATTTTTACACTGGCACTGAGCATTGAGTAGAAGGCCCAGAAACCCTCCCATTTCTCAAGAAAACTTCCTCTCATCTCTCAAATGACCCTTTCATATCTCTAACAAGTAAGTATACTCCCTTTAATTCATCATTACATTTGCAAATGCAAGGCTTCAAATAATTTACCATGATAAAAATCAAACCCTAGTTTCACTCCATATTATCCTAAAAAACCCTAAACCCATTTGTTTGTCCCCATCAACTATCATTAAAACTTAAATCTCTTCCCTACACCACTACATATCCCCTCATTATATTCTCTCATCCTAAAACCCCTCTCCCTCACTCTCATAATTCACATCTTACCCTTCATTTTCTAGTCTACCCTAACACATCCCTTCACTCCTAAAATTCTCCTATTCATTCCCCTTATCCCTTTTCTAGGAGTGTACAACCTTAGACCTTGCAAACATGGACAAAGAAGACCAGGACTATGAGGAGGAAAATATATATAGTGATACCTCAATAGAGAGAGCTAGACAACAAAGAAAACCTCATAAGGGAGGCAGGATTATCAGAGAAGAGCCATCAAACCTTAGGGAATTGCAGGCTTCTCAGTTGGTTGTTTCATGTTTTAGATATATTGGTTGCTATGAGTTTTGTGAACAAGTAGAGAGAGTCCAATACCACCCAGAGCTCACCAAACTCTTTGTAGCTCATCTCTAGAACAACAAAGTCACTCTTGCTGGGGTGACATTCACAGTCTCATCTTCCATCATTTCAGATGCAACCAGGATTCCTAATCTTGGTGAGAAGTGTTACAAAGCCCAGGACCTAGATGAACACTATTATGAGTCTTATATCAAACCCCAGTATAGAAATGAGGTGAAGAGACTATCCCCTTTTAGATTTCTTGAAAATAAGTATGTCCCCATGATGAAAATCATCATGAAATATTTCACTTGTGAGGGCAGATTCTCTAGGCTATAAACATATCACATCAGGCTTCTCATGCATTTTACCAGGGTGAGGATGTTGAACATCCCTTATTTCTTGTTCAGGATCATTGAGAAGATGGCTCATTTTGTTCAGAAGAAGCCATACAGTTAGCAACTGAGAAATCTTTATCGTTACTCTCTGATTAAGATCATTGTTCTCCATCATCTTAGTCTCCTCAACATCTCTTGGGAGACATTTATTGCTCATGAAATATTCAGGAGTCATCAAATTCCTTCACGAGTGTCTCAAGAAGCAGGAGGACCTTCTAGCCAAGTGAAAATAGATGAGGAGGCCAAGGAGACTAGAACAACTGAGGTGCCCATTTACATCACATATCAGAGGGGCACAAGGAGATCATTTGCAGCAGATAGGCAAGTGTTTTCTCCATGGGAGGTGGAAGGGACCTTGCCTTCTTCATCAGCTCATAAGAAAATGCTAGCTCCACATGATGTGGAAGGGGCTTTGCCTTCTTCTTCGACACAGTGGGTACAGGTGCAACAACTACCCAAAGGGAAGGAAAAGATGCCAGAGCAGAGTCTTGATGATGAGGAGGAAAGGGACTTTGGCTTGACTGAGCATGATGACCTGGAGCAACGTTATACTCGTCATGGAATTGAAATCATTGAATTGGAGGTTGAGGATGAAGAAACCATCAAAGACATCATCATACAAGAAAGCGAAGCTCAGGTACATGATTTTGCGGACAATTTGGAGAGGGCCAAATATGTCATCACATATATGGAGCAAGAAAACAAGAAATCGAGTGACAAACAAATCCTCATGGAGCTAGAAATGCTCGAGATGAAACAAAAAAGTGGCAAAGAGGCACAAGTCACTTTGACTCCTAATGAGAGGGAGATTGAAGATGATAGAGAGACTTGGCTTGAGAGAGTCAACTTTCATCTTGAGATGCTGCTATAGAAGACCAATAGAGACAATCAGATGATCAGACACATAGCCTCTCATTACAAGACCCGAAATAATATTTGCAATATGAGGGTCAAGAAAATGAAAACTAGGCTAAGGCGGGCCTTGAAAGGAAAAAAGGAGGAGGATAGGCTACTCACCAATTTTGGACAACTTTTGAGCAATTTTTGTCATCTGCAAATTTTGAAAATTGCGCTGTGGTTTTCCTAGGGGCACCCAATGAGAAAATGGCTTGCATTTTTGAATTTAGAGTAGTGAGGACATGCACCCTAGCAAGTTTCAAAGTTTTTGGGGCAGAACTAGTTCACCAAAAGATCAAAAAACACCCTAAAAATGACCTTTTGCTACTTTTTGGACAAACAAAAGTAGTCTTGGGAGAATCAAGTTGTGAGTAGTGAAATGAGCTCCAAATTCGGAAATTCCTAGCGTTCTAGAAAGTAGACATGAAGACCTTTCCAATAAGCTATCATGGGCTCAATTTTGATTCTAGGAAGGTCTCCAAAAGGGACCTGAGAGTGGCACTGCGCGTTGGGCAATTTTGCTTAGGATGATCATTTTCTGAATTATCGATTGTTTTTCATGGATTCTCTCATGGTGGATAATTTACCCATGTAAATGATGTCATTGCTTGTAAATATGATGGATAAATAGTAATAGAAGGTATATTCATTGCTTTAGGAGTTAGTTTGAGCTCAAATGAATCAATTTTTCACTTTTAGAGGCAAGTTGTTGAGATGCCTATATTCTTGTTTTCTTGTTCAGTGTTGGTTAGATTAGCTCCTCATCTTAGGGATTCAACCCCTGAGGGTGGGAGGAGGTTGAAACAATGTCTATATCTTCTTCTTATTCCTTATTTTAAAGGGTTGGACTCAGTTGGATGCTCAAACCTTGATTGTACATCTCTGTAAGCAGTTTGGTAGGAGACTAATAAGAATTGTAGCTATCTTTATGGGATCCATGTGGTATGGAGTTTATTACAGTTTATTCTTTTGTGATCATATGTTAGAATGTTTTATATGTTTCACTAATCATTCCATTGCTTCTTAGTGAATGTTTTCAAGTTGATAGGCAGAATCCATTACAAAACTGCTCTGCTTTGGGTAAATATACACATCTATATGTTTTCACTGTTTAAGAAGGATCCATGATTGTCACATGCCCTTCTTAGCTTCTCACCAGTCTTAAAAATCTCACCTCATCAAGACCTAAAGTGCTAAAGCCTATGCCTACCTTGCCCCATAGAACACCTTGCATTTCTGACCTAATTTCCCAGACCTAAACGACCCAACTCCTTCTGATCCAGCAAAACCTCTACAAAATCCAATAAAAACTATCGAGCTACTATACCTAGCCTAAAATCCTTTACCTAATCTAGTCACCTTAACTAAGATCCATGAGGAGAGAGCCCTCTCCCAGCCTAGTAGGGTTAGCTACTTGGCTAAGCTTGGTTTGTGGTTACCCTTACATTGCCTCCCTTCAACCTGAGGTCGATCTAGGTGATAACATAGTGGCGACCATACTGGGGGAGAAAGACTAATCAGCCCGGTAATATCTTTCATTTAAATTCTTGAACTTTTGATGATGAGTTTTAGAATTTACTATGCTGAAATAGAAAATTGTAAAGCAATATAAAAAACTTCGAAATTTGAGCACACTGGCTTTGAGAAAGTACACTAGGGCCAATCCAGATCCAAATCCCACCCCAGTAGTGGATAATCCTAACTTGATTTCAAGAAGACTCAAAAGACAAGAAATTTTAGTCAGCTTGACCCCTTCGATAAAAGTAGATTCTTGCCCGGATGAGTGGTTGTTCTTAGAACATCTCTGTTTTGATTTTTTGTTTGAACTTTCTCTATTTAGAACCAAATCTGAAAGTGCACTTGACGATATCATTCTAGACCTGGAGCTTATTACAGATCTCGAAATTCAAAAGGCAAACCGGTTAATTGATGAGTATATCCTAAATTCTCCTCAATCATCCCTTGCTATTGCTAAGATCCCTGAGTTTTCTGAAACAACGTCCATTACCCTCAATTGATCATTATTCCCATCAATCTCTAAAGTTCATTCCCAACCTCAGTTTATACCTACCCTTCCCTTTCAACCTATCATATCCTATCAAACACCTATTACCCCTACTTCTCTATCAGCCACTCTATTAAACCCTAGTAGTCCAACCATTGTTTCAAATCCACCTCGAGTCATGGTTGTCTGGTATCCACCCTTTGTTTTACCTCAGAATCTTGGTGATATGCCTGCTAATTACCAAAGTACAATAACTCTTTTTGACGCCACTCAAAACATTACGGCTCAAGATCATGTTGATAGAATGAATGACTTTTTTGACCTTCATGAAGTTGAGATAGAAGATGAGACTATGAGATTGTTTGTACAAATTCTTTGGAGGTGAAGTTCGAAAATGGTTTAGAGCTTTACCTATAGCCTCTATCACCACTTTGCCAGTCCTACATAGGAAATTCCTAGATCGGTGGGAAGTAAAGAAGAATCCACTCCAAATTTTGTCTGAGTACAAAAACATCAAAAGGAATGTCAATGAAAGTGTGCAAGATTATTGTGTGAGGTTTAATGTAGTCTATAATACTATTCCGACCAACATTAAACCACCAGAGGGGTTAGCCTTGCTCAAGTTTCCAGACGGTTTCGATGTTGATATGGAATATCAGTTACAGGAACATGATCCCACCACACTAGAACACATGCAGAAGAACACTGTAAGCATAGAAGCCAATCTGCTGGCCAAAAGAGCAAGAATGAGATCTGAAAAGAAAATGAACATAAAATAGGAAGCATCTCCTTCAGATGCTAAGATGGGTACTTTGATCCACACCTCATTAAATATGCCCCTTTTCTAATGTAGATGTGACCTGGAGAATCACAATCAGCAAATAGAATATGAAAAGTAAGCTTAATGAATTAAAGTAGCTTTGTTATACCTCAAGCAAATTGACTATGAGAAATTGGATTCATTCTCTACAAAAGATGATATAGCAAGATCTAATTACATTTTTAATTGAAACAAAGGTAAATTGGATTCATGCTCCGCGATAGAAGATATAATGAGATCTAATGACATTTTCAACTCAAACAAAGGTAAGTTGAGTAAGCTCAAGCTCCAAAATGATGGCATCCAACTGCTGAGTGGCAATCACTATATATATCTAGCTAGAGGCTATAACATAAAGATATTTGTTATATGTGAAGATAAAAAAATGAAAGGAATGTGAAATTTGACCATCAACTATAAGTTCCTTTCAAGGACTAGATCAAACCATAACATTGTTATCAAGATAATCAACTCACCCATTCTAGTACACTTTTAGTAGTTTCATGATAAAAATCAAACTCAATAAACTTCAAACAACGTAAATTAACCAAAAATATGTCTGAGGTTGGTTACCTAAGGATTGTATTATACTAAATTACCTTTTGCATCTAACATTGAAAATCACTGTGAAAGAAACGAAGACAAATTAGTGATTATGATGGATGCATGTGATGAAATAAAATTAAAAAAGACCTTTCTTCTTGATACTGATGAGCCTTCTAGGGGATTCTTGGATGAAGTTGATCCTGATCTGCTTTCTAAAATCAAAGAGACACTTTCTAGCTACTCGGATTTGACGGAAAACAACCCTAATGCTTATGAAAATGAATATGGAAAGCAATAAGCATCGATTAACCTGCTCTTGAAGAAGGTGTCTCAAAGTCTAATATGGATAGTATTTTAAATTTCTACATCTAGTAGAGGGTTTTCCCAGTTGGGTTCCCTAGAAAATTTTGTTTTTTTTGCTATAGTGTGACTGTGTTTTATTTTTGTTCTATTCCACTACAAATTGGTAGAGATATTTTTTTGTCTTCATGCAACAATTAGTTTCATAATTATTCATTCAAGCAGTAGCATAATTTCAAGAAAATTCTACACAAGGGACAATTGATCTATATTTTCACTTATATCTTTTGCAAGTAAAATTCACAACCAAATTTTCATCCAAAGTGTTTAGGTTACTAACAAGTGGTATCACAGCATATCTCAACATTGAAAGACATAAATCATACTATTCAATAAGGTTGATACTTGAGATACAAAAATCTTCCCAAGTTATGCAAGCAAGAAAACTGCTGATTTTTAGTTCTAAATCTATCCAACCAGAACAAAATTAAGCCATTTTCAACACCCTCTAGTCAAAGTTATTACTGGCCTCATTCAACTCAATTAAGAATATGTGAATCTCGTTGATATTTCTTCTTCATTTATTGCTTCTAAGTTATATATTTATGCAACCTAATATATCATTTATGTTAAGTGATTATTCATTAAAAATTATTTAGTCCGTCCAGCGCATCTACCTAATTTTCTGATCAGTTTCTGGGAAGACTCTATCAGACATTTGCAGCAAAAAATAGAAGACTATTTTAGTTCCTAGTGTTATAAAACTCTAATCTGGAAAAAGTATTTTGGGTTGTTTCCCTAAAAATATTTACAAAATTTTCAATCCCAAAGCCATTTTAGGGAGAATTTTAGTCAGCGAGAAATTTAGTATTATTTTTGGAAAATTTGAATCCAACTAAAAGAAATTCTTCCCATTTTCTCGAAAGATTCCAACACCAAATATGCGTGAATTCATAGAAATTAAGATTTGGAAATAATTAAATTTCACTTCGCTTTTCTAGAACCATATATGAGTGAATTCACAAAACCTAAGATTTGGATTCTGGAAAGACTTAAATTTCACCTCATTTATTAGGATTGGAAGTTCCATGAGATACAAACATGTAGCCTTAAGGATCTACTTTGCTTGTTTGAGGACAACGTTTAGTTTATAAATAGTGATACAAGAATCCTTGTATACATGCCTAACAAAGTTCTTTGGTCACAACTACTGAAACTGAACTCCATCAATACATAACAAACAAGGTAGAATGTAAGAGAGCATCTACTTTTCAACATATACTCTGACAAAAATAAACATCTATACAGTCACATAAAGTTGTCACCACACCAAAGAAGGAATTAAAAACCAAAATAAAAATAGGAACATGCTTGGATTGTTATGGTTACTCTAACAAAATGTTAAATAGGATAAATATGTTAATATGGAAAATAGTGTAGTTGATTATGATTTATTGAGCCCAAGGGGTTAGCCCAACCGAATGCCATTAATGTTACTGGGTACTTGGCTAGTTCTGTGTTGGCAGGTGCCCTGTTTGAAATCCCTTGGGTTAGGTGCACTAGTCAATGCCAATGGGTTTACCAGGGATTCCATCCATGAATGTGGGGAAACATCAATTGGGATTCCCCAGAGAGTCTTTCCTGGAAAGAATAAAAATAGGATTTCCTAAAGAGAAATTTTGAGATGCATACAATGTACACCCAATAAAATCAACTCTATAGAGACAAACCATAAAATAAGGAAAAATACATATGATTTTATCTATGTTCCCTTGTTTTCCCTCCTACCCTGTGAAAAGTGAAAATATGCTACTCTTAAACTTAAAAGAAAGGATGAAAAAAATAGTGAATTTTGAACGAGTCCTCCTTCTGTGGAAGAAGACTAAAATTGGGGTGGAAATGCAGTAGAAACATACCTGGGCGCCATTAATGGATTGAAGAGGTAAAACCTTAACTCACAACTCTCTTCAATCTCGTTTTCCCTCCCACCCAGTGAAAAGTGAAAATATGCTACTCGTAAACTTAAAAGCATGGATGAAAAAAATAGTGAATTTTGAACTAGAGATCTGAGGTGTGTATACTCCTCCCCGTGTGGAAGAAGACTAAAAGTGGGGTGTAAATGCAATGATGTTAGAAATGAAACATATCTGGGCGCCATTAATGGATTGAAGATCCAATGGTGGGGGATATAAGGTGTGTGTACTCCTCCCTGTGTGGTAGAAGACTAAAAGTGGGGTGGAAATGCAGCGAGGTTAGAAATAAAACATACTTGGGCACCATTAATGGAATGAAGATCCAATGGTGGGGTTCGATATTAGTCTACTACTGGTAAAACCTTAATTCACAACACTCTTCAATCTCATTTTCCCTCCCCCCTGTGAAAAGTGAAAATATGCTACTCTTAAACTTAAAAGAAAGGATGAAAAAAATAGTGAATTTTGAATGAGTCCTCCTTGTGTAGAAGAAGACTAAAAGTGGGTTGGAAATGCAGTGAGGTTAGAAATGAAACATAACTAAGCGCCATTAATGGATTGAAGATTCAATGGTGGGGTTTGATATTAGTATACTACTGGTAAACCTTAATTTACAATTCTCTTCAATCTCATTTACCCTCCCGCCCTGTGAAAAGTGAAAATATGCTACTCGTAAACTTAAAAGCAAGGATGAAAAAAATAGTGAATTTTGAACCAGAGATCTGAAATTAGAAATGCAGTGAGGTTAGAAATGAAACATACATGGGTGCCATTAATGGATTGAATATCTAATGGTGGAAGAAGACTAAAAGTGGGGTGTAAATGCTACGAGGTTAGAAATGAAACATACCTAGGCGTCATTAATGGATTGAAGATCTAATGGTGGGGTTCGATATCAATCTGCTACTAGTAAAACCTTAATTCACAACTCTCCAATCTCGTTTTCCCTCCTGCCCAGTGAAAAGTAAAAATATGCTACTAGTTATTCACAACTCTCTTCAACCTCGTTTTCCCTCCCGCCCTGTGAAAAGTGAAAATATGCTACTAGTTTTCCCTCCCTCTGACTTATGAAAAGTGGCAATTTAATTCACAACTCTCTTCAATCTCATTTTCCCTCATGCCCTATGAAAAGTGAAAATATCTACTAGTTTTCCCTCCACCCTATGAAAAGAGAAAATATACTACTTGTTTTAGAAGGTAAATGAAGATTGGAGTTAGGAGGGCTTTGTTACATCAAAATTAAGGCTGAATTTTTTCAAAAATGTTAAAATTTCCCTACCTAAAAAACAATAAATACAATATTTATAGAGTATAGAGTAGATGAGTAGGTGTAATGTAAGTATCTAAACAATTCTAAATATGGTCTTAGTTAAAGAATAATAGTAATAATAATAATAAAATTCAAATCTATGGGGATGAGTACAAAAATCTAAATGTTGGCTCAATTAATAATAAAAATAATAAAATTTAATTTGTTATATTTTGATTTTCTTATTAGCTTGTGAATAGGTTTTGTTACAATACTATGAGCCAATACATGGTTAGGTCCTACATTCAACCTCCCAGGCTTCACAAACACCTCAAAGTCATACTCTTGGAATAGCATCAACCATCGGCAGATCTTCCCTTCCAAGATGGGATTGTTTACCATGTATTTCAAGGCAGAATGATCTGTGTACATCTTGAAATGTCTGCCTAACAAGTAGTGTGTGAACTTTTGAAGTGCATATACCATAGTCAATCCTTCACGCTCTATCATTGAGTAATTCTTCTTGGCCTTTGATAATTTCCTAATAACGAAGGCTATAGGGTGGTCCATCTCTCCCTCATCGGCCTGTGTTAGCACTGCTCCCAATGCAATGCAAGAGGCATCGACATGTACATGGAGTTCCTTTTTCCAATCCGGGAAGACCAAAATCGGCGTGGTGACCATCTTCTCCTTCAAAAAACATCTAAACTGCACTGGCATTTTTCATCCCAATAGAATGTAGCGTCCTTCTTCAGCAGTTTCTCCATGGGCATGGTAATCTGAGCATAAGTCTTGATGAACTTTCTGTAATATCCTATATGTCGAAGCGTTACACATAGTTGTTTGAAACTCCTTTGGGCTTCCAAATTTACTATCACCACGATCTTGGTAGGGTCCACTATCAACCCTTTCTTGCACACCACATGACCCAGCAAGATCCCAAAGGGGACACAAAATAGACACTTCTTTAGGTTTAGCGTGATCTGGTATCTGCAACATGTATCTTGCATTAGGCGCAGACTTGCTACATGGTGCTTTACTAGACCGAACACGTCCATTCATCAAAATACACCTCAAATAACTTATGAATAAACTCCTTAAACTCTACTATAGCTATCTGAGAGAAGATTACAGGCACATTATTAAGTCCAAACGGCATTACAATATACTGGAAACAACCCCATTCTGTCACAAAGGTTGTTTTGCTCCTATCCTTTAGAGAGATCTTGATCTGATGGTACCCCGAAAACCCATTAGAGAATGAGTAGGCCTCCTTCCCTCCAACGTTATCCAATACCTCATCATTAAATGGTGTTGGAAAAGGATCATGGACGTAGGCATCATTAAGCTTCCATAGATCTACGCAAATCCTTATTTCTCCCTTTTGTTTCTTCTCTTGAACCACCATCGAGCTCACCCAATCAAATTCCTCTATAGCTTCGATGATGCCTACTTCTAGCATATTATCCAACTCCAAGAGAGCCTTTTCCTTTTATTTGGGAATTTAGGTGATGCAGCCTCTACTTAATAGGCTTCGCATCTGGCTTCAAAGTGATTTTCATCACAGTCAAGTCACCTATGATGCCCTTGAGATTTGAAAAATTAGTAGGAAAAAGATCTTGGTACTCGCGAAGTAGCTTAGCAACTTAATCCACTATGGCATCATCCCGGTAATCCCCAATCTTCGCAAATTTTCGTTCTACTTCAGTACCAATGTTTACCTGCTTGGTTTTTCATGGCGCAGTGATGTCTAGGTTTTCTATTTGTAAACCTTTGACCTCGCGATGGCCTTCTGCCTCTGGAATATTGATATTTCTGGGATCTTCATCCCCCCCTCAGCAGCTACATTATATCATTCCAGCGCATGGCACAGATGGCTGTTCCAATTTGGTTGAACCAACTCCAAAAGGTCCTGTGGTATTCTAAAGATTGTTGCCTTAATCTCCTGCAGAGCTTCATCAATGCATTTGAACCCATATTCAAAACTGAAGGTCATTAAGAATCCTTCCCTTAATATATCCCACTCTACGATGCCATGGCAAAGCCCTATTTCTAGATACCAATTCATAGGAGTTGTATCCAAAGTATGATAGAATAAGTGCACCCACTCCAGCTACGACTCTCTTCCATAAGTTTTAGTCCACTTCACTAAATGATCACGCAGATCATTTTACCTATCATACTTAGTCAATCCAATTTTAGGACGACCAAATCACAACCTCATCATCCTTCTGTAATCTCGCCATTCATCAAAGCTTTCCTTGTGCGTACCCTACCATCATGTGGGTGTAGCACATAGCAGCAAATCTAGCACTTTGAAGCGATGATCCTCAGGCACTTATCATTCAAAGGCATCCAAAAACTTATCCACGTCAATTCCATCATAATAGGGTAAATTTCTTACATCTGATGACACACAACACCACGATTTAGTTATCATTTTGCAACGCAGTGTAGATACTTCATGCAGCCTATTCTATCAATGTTCCAATTCTTCATCTGAATCCAAGGTATAAGTGATGAGCACCACTATTGCAACAAGGATGATGCAACTCCTGGGCTACCAACTTTACTTATCAACCCAGGGTTCGTTCAAACTTGGAGATGACAGTGCTATATGCACAAGTAGAAGTGAAGGTCCTACCTGCTGTCACTTGTTCATCTGGCAAGAGACCCTAGGGGTTCCAAGCCATACTTCTATAGAGTCAGAAGAAGCTTGATTCTTTGATGGAAGAAGAGAAAATCTACTCTAAGAGAGCTATCCTAATGCAGTAATGAAGAAAACAACAGGTGATGCTAAATCACACCATATCCTAATTAACCATTTAAACAACTAAACTAAGCAGAATTGCTAAATCAACACTAACCTAATGCTACTATCTAAGTTAAAGAAGTAAAGAGCATTAAACCAAACTACTGTGTAAGCAAGGAAACTAAACTAACTCTGTTTTCGCGTTTTTGGTGTTTTGGTAAAATCAAGCATGAAAGGAGTCAAGTGGAAGAGAAAACGAAGATCGAAATTAGTGAAAGGAGGACGTAATGAAGTAGACGTGCATAACAACCATTGGATAGATCGAGGATAGTATTAATGGGAGATGAGCGACGGAGATCTTATCGCAGAAGATTACATGAATAGATAGATGAATAAGACTAACGGAATATGAATGGCAGAGATGTTATTATTGGAGGTTAAGTCGAGAGATGGATGAACATGACTAATCAAAAGATGAATGGCAGAGATCTTATCGCAGGTGATTTAGTGAATAGATGAACGAACAGGGTTAACAAAAGATGAGCGGTAGAGATCTTATCACGGGAAATTTAGTGAATAGATGAACGAATAGGACTAGCAGAAGATGAGCGGTGGAGATCTTATCTCATAGGTTAAGTTAATAGATGGACGAATAGGGTTAAACAGGAGATGAATGGTAGAGATTGTATCACTGAAATGAAGTGAATAAATGGATGGATCACATCAAGTCACGTGGCGATAGAAGGGTAAAAAACGTGCGGAATGATGGAGCAGGTTTCCATAGGCAGTAAGCAGTTCCTTGCACGCCCTCAAGGCTGTAAACAGAATTCCAAAGTTTTGCACGATTAGCCTAACTGGGTGACACGTAGCACGAGAAAACCACTTTCTTTGCATGCTCTTCGGTGAATATTGGACATGCAAGAATCTGCACGAGATTGCGCGATAGCCATTGGATCAAGCGGGGTTGATCAACGGTGGATATTGGCCAAGCTAGTTGGCTATTGGGTGACACAATAGCCATTGGATCGAGGGCACGACAGATCAACGGTGGAGATTTGGGGTGCATAAAGTAGGTGGAATAATTCACGATAGGCCATTGGATCAAGCTAGATAAATTGACGATGGAGATGTGGAGCGCATAAAGTCAAGCGTTGAAATGAATCAGACGGTTATTGGTTAGGTTTATTGTGGATTGGACGGTAAGGAGATCTATGGGTATAATCCTTGCTAACCTGCTAACTAAAGAAAAAGGCACAAACAAAAGAAAACTAAAACTTGACCCATCTACGCTACACTGCTATAATGGAAATGCAGCTACTTAAGAAAATGAACGATTAAACCATGAATCTATGCACTACCCTGATGTAATGGAAATGAAACTATTTAAGCAAATGAACGATTTAAACCATGAATATACGCTAACATACATGTATAATAAAGAGGAGCCTTAGCTGCTAGGGTTGAGACCTAACCCAAGAGCTTCAACCCTCTGAGTTAACTTAGTACTGGCTCAAAACAAAACTCATTCTTATTATCAAAACAATGGATTACATCAAAAACTGTCACAAGTCATGTAGCTCGAAAATAGAATAGAGTTTTACAATCCAAAGTTAGAATCCTACTAAGGTATTAGGCCTCTCTACTTATACGACTGAAGTCTCCATCGAATTCCTTAAAATTAGGGAGCCTCGGCCCCCATACTAGAGATAAACTGGTGCTTTGACTTCCACTTGCTCGGCTGCCTTCTAGTCCTCATGATTTGGCTAGTTGCATTCCGAGCCGATGGAGGAATATTCGAATGGAGGGGTAGTAAATGAGGAGGATTTCCCTCCTATAATCCCTCTCCCTTGTCCCATTCTAGTTTTGACCGAGGTCTTTGCTAAAATTCCTTGCTTTTATCCTTTAATCCTGCATTACATGCACATTAGACCATAAAGCAAAATATCCAACTCTAACTCATCTCATAAGCAAAATATAATCAAAATTATGCAATAAGTTGTGATAATAGTTGGTTTGACTAAGCTAGGAGGTGAATTAAGGCCCATATAATTACCCAATGATGAGGCTCATCACACACCCCATACTCAAGTTGTTGCTCATTCCTCTGAGTACTTAGTCAATGTCCATGTCCTTCATGGCTGTAGCCTCCGACATCGCTGCTCTGTTTTTGTTTCCTTTCTTCTTGTGCATAGATGTTTGGCCTATAATACCATGTGTACCCTTATTGTTATTGTACACACCCTTTATATATTGATGTAGCGCATGTAAGTGCCCTTATGTACTATGCCCTAAAGCCCACTATTGTTATTATTGTGTCCTTGCATTTATTGTTATGTCGACTCTAATTATTATTATGACCCTTAGACTCCTATATATAGAAAGGAGGTCTTTTCATTTGTATCATCCAAGAATTGTTCATTTATGTAATGTAGAGGAGGTTACCCCCTCGAAAAGGCTGAATTCTAAGGCATTGATCTATCTTTTCTATCCTTTTGTGAGATGGTTTCATAACATTTGGTATCAGAGCTTTGTATTCTAGGGTTTCACTGCTCCAAACAGGTCATCATGGCATTTTCGCTATAACTTTTTTTCTGCGACATTTCAGAAGCTAAAGAAAAAACCATTTGAGAGAAAATTGCGCTGAACCTCGGGTCCGAATTTCAGAGCTTTTTGTGCTATATTTGCAGATATATGATCTGAGGAAGTTGGTATTTTTGTAGACTCCTGAATTACATTCCAAATAGGTGACCTGGGGAAAATCGTCATAACTTTCTCTCTGAGCATCAAATTGAAATTCTGTAAGAAGGTACAGAAAGAGGATGGACTATAGTTTCTTGTATATATTTGTCAAAGCCAAAGGTCGAAACAGTGATTCGTGGCACGTCGTACAAGTTCGTTTTACTGAACTAGTCTATAATCAGGTCACTGTGGGAGATTTCACATAACTCTTCCTTGGAGAATCCAATTTGGATCAGACTGGTGGCATTGGAAAGAGGACAGAGAGGGCTACTGTAGGTTGAAATTTTAGAACTGGAAGAACTAAAATTACAAAGTTATAGTCATTTCAAGATCCAGCTCCTAAACTCAAGAAAAGGCGATATGAGGAAGTTTGATGGCAATGATCCGGTAAATTGGATACTTCAGATGGAGCAATATTTTGATCTACATGGTGTACCACTGTTACAAAAGGTATGTATTTCATCTTCATATTTAGAACCAGATCAATTTTTATGGTACAAAGGGCTTTGTTCTCATAAACAACTTGTTACGTTGTCAATTTTCACAGAGGAAATGATAGCACATTATGAGGATACAAAGAGCAACACCTTCTTTAGAGAAACACCACAACAATTGGAAAGAGTAAAAGGGCTTTGTGACGTACTAGAAAGTAAAATTCTGGCAACAATGAATTCTACCCCTCACAGCTATGAAGATGGAAGTGTTGTTTCTCCTAGCCTTC
>APFE031655225.1:46565-65601 GCA_000404065.3 Pinus taeda
AGAACTTGAAGAGGAAGGAAAAATCATATTGGAACCTGGAGCAGTCACAGAAACAAGAACCCGATAGCTACGAAATCGATCAATTTTAGAGTATCTCATCAAGTGGAAGAACTTACCCGCTGAATATTCCACATGGGAGGACAAGAATATTCTACAGAAGCATCAAGAACTACTCAAGCGTTGAGGACAACACTTTTTGAAGGAGAGGGGCATGTTAGGCCCCTATAATACTAGTGTAACCCCTTATTGTTATTAGTACAAACCCCTTATTATATTGATGTACCCATGTAGTGCCCATATTGTTACTATTGTGCCCCATAGAAGCCCACTATTTTTATTATTGTGCCCTTGCATTATTATTGTTATGTCAGCTCTAATTATATTATGACCCCTTAGACTCCTATATATAGAAAGGAGGTCTTTTCATTTGTATCATCCAAGAATTGTTCATTTATGTAATGTAGAGGAGGTTACCCCCTTGAAAAGGCTGAATTCTAAGGCATTGATCTATCTTTTCTATCTTTTTGTGAGCTGGTTTCATAACATTTGGTATCAGAGCTTTGTATTCTAGGGTTTCACTGCTCCAAACAGGTCATCGTGGCATTTTCGCTATAACTTTTTTTTCTGCAACATTTTAGAAGCTAAAGAGAAAACCATTTGAGACAAAATTGCATTGAACCTCGGGTCCGAACATATCCTCAAAATGTGAAATTGCTTTCTCTTGGGCAGCAAGATATCAAGATGCCAGTTGAGGATCATTTGCAACTAGATTATGGGTGCTTATTAGGGCCTTGGGATTTGATTGTTCAGCTCTGATGAAAAGAGGTTCATTCTGATCTCTGGCCAATATTATTTTCATCTTTGTAGCCCTTGACTCCTCATGGTTTATCCATGATGCCAAATCCATTAATTGTAGATCTCCTAGCTTGGCATTAGGATCCCAAACATTCTTGTCTGTGAGGGCCTTATTGTACAAGTAAAATTCAACCATTTTGGCCCTATCCTCTAGTGTAATTTGATCACAAAGATCAATAAACTGCCTATAGTCTTGAAATGGTATGGTGCCCCTTTTTGCTAGTGTTTTAATTTGAAATTGCAACCATTGTTCTCTGAGGTAAAGAGCATAGGATTTAGCTGGCATCCTACACTGGATGGTCTCCAAGGAGAGGTAGCCCATACATGCTAGTTGGTTCTCCATTTCCTGCAGCTGTCCTTTCAGCCATGCATTTTCCCTCTCAAATTGATCTCTCATTATTTCTTCTTTGTCCCTTGGTGTAGGGGAATCTTCAATCTCAATAGGGATTTTTGTTGATATTTGTGGCTTCCTTTGTTTGATTCTTGTGCTCTTTCTTGTTCTGAAATATAGAGGGTGTTGCCTCCTTCTTTTCCCTTTTTGGTTGACTGGGGTGTTGAGGGTAGTGAAGGTAGCTGCTGCTTCCCTCTCAAGGGCCTCTAGAGACACCCTAGGTGATTCCTCCTCATGTTCTTCCCCTTCTGTTTCAATGCCTTCTTCCTCTCTATTTTTCTTATCTTCTTCCTCTTGTTGTTCTGTCTTATCTCCATCAGTTTCTTCCTTCGTTTCCTCCTTTGTTTTGGCATCGTCCTCCTTCTTTTCTGCTTCATCATGTTCCTCTGCATTAGTTTCTTCTTCATCCATCTCATCCCCATATAGCTCTGTATCTTCTTCTTTTTGTTTTGCCTCCTCCTCACTGACAGAAGGACTAACATCATAGGTGAGGGTTTTGATGTCATCCTTTGCTGGTAAGTCTCTGAAGACTGACCATGTTATAGGGATCCTGAGGTTTTGGAGGGCATCCTCAATGAGGATCGTGATCAACCCATGGTGAGCCAATTGTTGGGAATTCCATTCCTTTACTTTGCTGCTGGAGTCTATGAGTGATTGCATCAAGAAATAGGGTATGATGAGTCTTTGGTGAGCTGGTGTTCCTACCCCAAACCTTAATTCTTCAAGCATCCTAAAATGGTAGCCATAAACAACATTTTATATACACTCACATGAGATATATTTGATACACCCCATGGGTATGGTAGACTGTCCCTCCTTACTCCATTTTTATCCTCTATAGGTTCTTCACCTTCTAGGAAGAATTTCCTTCTTTCCACCTGACTGTCTGCTTTTTCTTCTTTTTTCCATGGAATTCCTAGGGGAAGTGTGGTGACCCTACTGATGAGCTCTAGGTTGAGATCTATATTGAGCCCTCTAACTATAACAGTGGCATGGATTATGCTGTGTGGAGTGAGGGAAT
Organism: Pinus taeda; assembly: GCA_000404065.3. Lineage (NCBI taxonomy): Eukaryota > Viridiplantae > Streptophyta > Pinopsida > Pinales > Pinaceae > Pinus > Pinus taeda. Next base: position 48,833 of record APFE031655225.1, read on the forward strand.
GAGCAAATTCTTGAGCCACCTCATCATCATACCCTATGAATTTTTCGAAAAACCCCATCAATTGGTGTCTTATAAAGATTTCAAGCACTTGGGGGTGTTGTTATTTCTTATTATTGTGATATACAATAGCCATTTATATGTCTGGTGTAAGACTCCTCTGGAGATTTCTATCCAACAACAACGTCTCTGTGGTAAAAGGTGTACAGCCAGAGCTTGCTCCATCAAAAATAGCAACCAAAAGGGACCTTACTATGCACACAGATGAAGAATGAAGAATATTGTTATCTATGAGCGTTGATGTGGAGGTATGGGACAAAATTACACAAGCAACAAACCTTTTTGTTCAACCAATCAAGATCTAGAAAGGAAAATGTGTGATTATATATACATGTGTGATAATATTTGGAGAAATGCCAACCTAACCCACAAATTTGTTGACATTTTGCTGGAGCTGACCTATAATTGTTCCTAAATTTAATAAACATGTAAAATAGGACTGAATTTTCAATACAAAATATAAATTGATAGGAACATGGCCAAATTGTGAAAGTGTAAAAATTGGTATGGTTTAAAGGGACCGATCCCTTTGAAAAGTATTAAATGTGGTAATGAAGGTTGAGCTTCGTTCTAGAACCCCTTTGGGCATCCATCTTAGGAATTGGTGTAGGATGCAATACTTCAAAATAATTTTTGTAGCAGTGATGTCAACACTTGCATAGTGACATGGGGTTGGAGTTAGCTTGTCAAAGCTCATTGGTCTACTTTGGAACTTCTCTAGGGTGATTCCTTAGATTATTTGGAGTACGAGGGCATGATTTGATATTTATTTTGCATTGAAGAAGCTTTGGAGGCTAGATACTGTAGAAAAACCCCTTGTTCTGAATAAGGAAGCACATGTCACTGAAGAAAGTAACAACAAGTACACATATTTGAAACTCAAATCACATCACTATTTATTACTCTTTGAAACAAGAAATAACTAAAAATTTCAAGCACTACTATTTACTTTTCCTTTATTTTGGAAGGTACAATGGATCTGGAAACATGTACAACAATTTCTCAACTTTCTTAACTCCTAATTCTAATGCACCTTCCTTGTATGGATAGACAAGACAATTGAAGTTTGACGCTAGTGAATATGATATGAGATATGTAAGCATGCTTCTTTAGCTAAGGATGAGAATTAATAACTAGGGAAGTGCTCCTTTTAACTGTGAATGCAAAAACTAAATAAAGCAAAGAGTTTTGCTACTCCGGGTGCCAGAAACGAATCCATTGCCTAAGGTAAGTGCTTTTCCTAGAATAAGATATTAAGGACTCAGAAACTTTGTTGCTTCCTTCAAGAGAGGTGTATGCGAAACAGAACTAAGCTATCATGCACTATCCTCCAAATTCATTCACCTTTAACAAAAATCTTGTGCCCAGAAAAAGACAAGAGACCAATTTCCAACAGAATTCGTCGACCAGCCAGAGACCCTTGTGCTCAAACAACGAGATAATAAGGGAATGTCAACTAGGGTGGAATATTTCACCATCGAAATTGACAAGAGATAGATGGGGTAAAAAACTATTAGACCTAATGCTCAAGAACAAATGAATTAATCCACACTTGGTGATCCAAAATGAATTCAATCCTTCTTTATTTATAGATTTTCCAGAGGGGTTTCATTTTCTTAAGTGATTAAGTAAACCTTACTCCAAACCCCAAATTTGGATTTTTTAAGCCCAGTTTCCCCAAAAATTTCCCAAGAATGGGTATTTTGGGGTTTTCCCCTTTATGGAGGACTATAGTCTATGAGGATGGATAGGATATTACGTCCCATTCGTCCTCAATTTGTAGACAAAGTTACATTGCACCTAATAAAATAAACATTGATTTAGTTTCGGAGGTAACAACTAAATGCTTATTTCTTTCCACATAGGACACACATCTTGCAAAAATGATCATGGGGTACAAATACTACAAAAGGCCTAAATCCTACTAGCATTGTCATAGTCCAAGAATAAAAACCCTTTCAGGTGAAACAAGGTCAGTACCACATACTACAAGCACAAACGACAAATTCAAAAACAATATACTTATTCAATGAAAGAATGATGAATCATATTAGTGCACTTTAAATTTAATAGCTCTTGAGTTGCAGTATCAATCAAAATTTCTCAGGTTGGTTCATAATTAAGTACTCAATGTTGTTTTGGGTCCAATTTGGGGAAAAGGAGGAGCTTTTGGTAACAAGGGGATGATTAGGTGTTTTAGAAGGGAGCTCTACTATAATTTTCAACATACAAGCCATTCATTCTAGTGGAGGAGATATAGAGAAGCCTTTGATAAGGACCTTTCCAAGATCAATCTGGAGTAAAATCCATTTTCAGAGCTTAAACATAGTTATAGATTCAAACAAGAGTAGTCATTTTTCAAAACAACCATTAATTCCCAAGAAATTGGAGCCATGTTGACATGTTGACCATTTATTCTTCTATTGGATAAGGAAGCATTTATGAAAATTCCTTGGCCCTTTGATCCAGTATTTGATGTAAATCTCTTGATTAGAAATGTAATAAGAGATGCAGTTTATATTAATGAAAAGGGAAAAGTGGAGGGCCAATTAATAATTATCTCTAAAAAACTCTTAATAGAATCCTAACATATTTGAAATGGAAAAGGATAACTCCATGGTTATCTTTTGCTTTAGAAACTTTGCTAATTTCCATGATTGAAGCATGGATTCATGCCTTGAAAGAAGCTCACAAATGCTTTTGATATTGGTTGAAGCAAAGAAAATGTGCAAAGTTACACTCACATAAAGGTATGGAAAAAATTTATGTGGAGCTTGTTGTCCCAGACTCTAAACAAAGAATGGAAAAAAGGTGAAAAACCCAAGTCAAAAGGTATGTGTAGCTTTTGTCATGCAGAGGTAGGTGTTAACTCCACACTCTACAGTGAAGGCTTTGCAGCGCAAGTGACACAAAGGTTTGCATGTAGAAATTTGGATTAAAAGGAGTGGAGCTTGATGCTACATATGCACTATTACCCCACTTTCTGTATGAGTTACATGAGATAAAAATAATGAGATACAAGAGATACAGAGTAGATACTATTGTTATTCAAATTTAATAAAAAATATTACTATGTCTTCCTTGACATAAAAGAAACGTCTTCCATAAAATATTTTCTCCATGAACCTTATTTAAAATGAATTTCTTCCGTTGATGCGCCCATCTGCAAATAGAAATGATGCCGATGGACCAATTTCAGTTTAGAAAATTCATAATTAGTCTCAATTGTAACCTATTTTAAGTTCAGATTTCAGTTACAAGCAGTGAAATAGGACTCGTCGATCAATCGTGATTAATCATGAGTTGGAATCTGCTCGCTCTCCAAATGATCCGATATAAATATTTGTGAGTCAAACTCATGCTGACCAAGTTTAACTCATGGTCAATGCAATTTTGACTTGAGACTTGCCAATTAAAGCAGATTCCTACGATTCATTCCAATTTATTCGATTTTTAGCCGTAACTCAACGAGAACGAGTTTTTCAAGTTTAGGTATGCCACATTGCTAAAAACCAAATGTCAGTCATTCCAAAATTTATTTCTCATTTCTCAGGCCCAAACTCATCTGTCGAGATCTTCAGTAATCAATCACTACTCACTATTACACAGTCGAGACTCAATATCGGGGAATCACTAAGGTGAGCCTAAGTCCAGACTCCATATCGGGCAGTCGCCAATGTGTGCTCTATCCATACTCCATATCGACCCTCAGGCAGTCGCATGTCACCTTCAACGTGTGTTACCTTTAAGCTTAGCTGCTTCACTATTCAACAATCGAGGTACATTCTCACTTGGCTTACATAATAGGTATATTACTATATTGAAGTTTCAATGTCGTTTTCAATGGCAAGTTTCAAGTTTCACTGTTCAACAATCGAATGTTTGGCGTATTCCTTTGGTTATGACTTTTCAACCCTATAAATGAGGTTAAATAGATTTAAAAATGCACTAAGAAATGGTTTCATACCAACCATCGACCAAGTCATAAAGCATTCCTTCCTTGGTCGATCCGTTGCCAACTTCAAAGGCTTTAACCATGCATTCACAACTTTGGGTATTTTTGTTCTTCTAGAATCTGTTATTGATGTATTCGTTCAGTTGTCTTATGTTAAATGAACTTGAAAATTGAAGATTACAATGAAATATATGTTGATAATACTTCCTTTAGGTAGCATTTCCTCATATGTACCTAATTGTGTTTCAAGGTCATAATGATATATTAGGACGGAATGTGCTTGTGTTGCTAAACAGACTCCTCTTTGATCCTTAACAAAACTTCATATCCTTTAAAAACAACCCTCTTTTTTGTGAAGTCATATATGGCATTTTTAATTTTAATTTTTTATTGTATTTTACAGGAGGCAAATTAAATATAAGGCACAACTCCAAATCTAAACAGAAGTCGCAATTTAAACACAAGTCCAAAACAACAATAATATAGAGGGAGAAGGGCTTTGCTTGGGCTTATTGTGACAAGATTCTTGGATACCCTAAGCTCCTTTGTAAATTTTTCAAAGCGAAATGTAGTGGAGGCATTTATAGATTCAAGTACCACCTTGCACAAATACCCGACCATGATATAGGTCTCTGCAAAAACGTTGACGAAAGTTTCAAACACCAAGCAACATTGGCCATTGATATGTTGAGTTAGCATAATGCAAAGAAAGAAAAGAAAAAAAAAAGGAAATAGGAACTCCTGGAGTTGACAATTTTTCTTCCACTACCCTATTGTCATCTCCCTTTGTTGAATCCTCAATGCAGTTCCCAAGTTTCCCACACATGCCTCCAAGTCCAAGTCAAACTCAAGGCCAAATGAATCCTCCTGCATGCAACATTGTAGGTGGAAACATAAACACATTTTTTTCTCCCTGCACAAAACATGGTTCCCAACCTACCTTGGATACCAATGGTTGCAAAAAAAATATCCATAGTCAGGCAAGGAAGGCTATTGCTAACTTTTGGTACTATTATGAAATACCTTTCCACTGTGCCATAAATCCTTATTTACAAGCTATGCTTGATGCAGTTGTTGTTGCGGGTCCAAGGTTCAAAGCTCCTTCATTAGAGAGAGTTAGGACAAATTTGCTATTAGAAAGTGTTGAAGATGCCATGCTTGTGCTATCTGAGTTTCATTCATCATGGGTAGAAATAGGGTGCATGATCATGAGTGATGGATGGATAGATCAGAGGAATAGAACTTTAATAAATCTCCTTGTATCTTGTCCAGTAGGTACAATGTTTCTCAAATCAGTGGATGCCTCAGACAAGGTTAATACTGCACAACTTATTTGTGAAATGATGGAGGAAGTCGTTCAAGAAGTGGGAGAAGAACATGTTGTACAAATTGTCACCAACAATGCAGCTAATTATATGGCTACTGGTAGAATTTTTGAGATTAAGCACCCCACTATTTTTTGGACCTATTGTGTTGCCCATTATATAGATTTAATGCTTGAGGAAATTGGTAAGCTTCATTGGATACATGAGGTTGTGGAGAAGGAAAAATCCATAACCAAATACCTATACAACCACATTATTTTCCTAAACACCATGAGAAAATACACTGAAGGCAAAGAAATTGTTCGACCTGCAGTGACTAGATTTGCAACAAATTTCATATCTTTGCAATTTGTGGTTGAGCAAAAGATAAATCTAAAGAGGATGTCCTTGGGACCTCAGTGGATGGCATCTAAACATTCCAAGACCCTTGAAGGCATTGAAGTTGTTGTACTTTTGTTTAATAACAGTTTCTGGAAAGATGTTGAAGAGATTATTGTTGTGATGGAGTCCCTTGTTAGAGTTCTCAGGTACTTCAAGTCTTTTAACTTTTTCATGTTTTAAATTTCATTTCAAGCTTCTTTTTATTTTCAATGTTTCATATTAATTTAAATTTGAAAGCTTGAACTTTTAGGATGGTTGATGGTGACCAACTCGCTATGGGTTACATTTATGAGGCGATGGATCTCGCAAAGGAGGCCATCAAAAGAAGATATGGGGATGAGGAAGCAAAGTATATGCCTCTTTCGGACATTATTGATGCACATTGGGATAGGAAATTTCATTCCCCCTTACATGCTGCTAGGTACTTCTTAAATAGCAGCAACATAGTAATATGTCACAATAGTAGCAACAAATGTATCCATGTCATCATTAAGCCAATCAACCATCAACAATAATGCATCATCAACTATAAACATGGGTAACACATCAATCAGTAGCAACAATAAAATATCATGTGAAATATCTCCATGAGTGCAAAATTCGAGCAGTAACATCCATCATGCCAAAACATCATGAGCAACGACAAATACTTATCCTCATCATAGGTCAACAATATATCATCAGTGAGGCATAAGAAAATAGATCAGTGAAAAGCAAGACACGTATACTCCATATATGATCTAGAAAAAACATAAAACATCATGAGTACAAAGTATGCATCAAACTATCATGAGCATCATCAGTCATCTTCCTCATGTCTTATCCATCCAAAAATAGATGAGCAGCAACATGATACATCTATAATAATAAATATGAGAAATAAAGTTCATAATCTAGATGAGATATCTCCAACACAACATATGATCTCCATGGCAGCAACATATGCATGACAACATATGACATAAATATTATCTAATAGTAAGATCATCATCAAAATACTAACTATGTCATGAAAACCATATTATCTCATCCAACATGCAATGTGTGGCAACAACAACAAAATTTTTCCTAAATACAATGCCAACACATTCCAAATCCATTTGGAAGCACAAATTCTCCCCCTGAATGTGTGATCCCTCATCACACCTAAACAATGCATGGCTGCCATATCATCATTAGCATCAACATAAACCAAAACGTATAGTTTCTCCAACTTAAAAAATAGGAAGAAAATAGATCAGACATAAAAATATACATCGTCTCATGTACTCACCCTAAAAACATGCATCTCTAAAAATACAAGTTTGTCTTCTCATACACTTACCCATATGGCTGCATACAAAATAATTTTCATGTAACTCATAATGCAACCAATGCTCCCCCTAAGACCATGCAGGCCTGCATTTTTTGTGGGAGCACCTTACTGTGCTTTTCTCCTCCAAAATTTCATCTACTAAGCCTTTTTCTTCTTATGTGGTTGACCTTGCATGTTCTCTTCTCTCTGAATCGATCTCCTGAAACACATGGGAAACTTGCAATCCTTGGCCTTCTGGCCAGTACTTTCACACACAAAACATATAATGTGGCCAAGGAATAGAGGAATAGACTGATGTCTTCTACTAGAATAATTTTCATTCCTTGCACGTGCCCTATAGTCAATAGTCTTATGGCCAAAATAATTTCATGTGAAACCATAACCATAAAATGGACTATTATACTTGACGGTTGGAGATCTTCTTTGCATGCATGCTTGATGGTGTTTCTCATTTGGCTGCTCCTTTTGATGAGAGAGATTGATCCCTCCATTTATGAAACTTGTTGTTTTTTTTTGTGGGTAAAGACTACTCTATTATATTATGTACAGTAAGATGGTTACAGACAAGAAAGCATTATATCCATGGCCAGCTAGGGCGCTTTGGACTCCGTTCGCTTCGAACCAAAAACAGAATGGCCTCCCCTAGGCTAGCCTCAGATATTTGAGCTGATCATGAAGGGAGAGAAAGACTAGACTAGACTGATAAGCCCACGCGGGGGCACAAAAGCTTGACAGAAGCGCTCACGTAGGGGCGCTTAAGAGGATCAGGACTGCCCACGCAGGGGCACAAAATCTAAACAGGACTGCCCTCGCAGGGGCCCAAAGACTTACCATCGCTGCCCACGCAGGGGCTTCAAAAGACTCTCTTAAATTCGCCTGACAGGTAGTGCAAGAACCAACAAAAGAAAGCAGGCGCTTTGAATATAAACCTGTAGAAGTACGAGCAGAACCGCGGACCATGAGAGAACCTGAGCTAAGCTGGGTGTTGGGGAAAGAAGCCAGCTGAGTGCTACTCCGGGGGCTTTTCCTCAACCACCCTACACTAGCCATATTTCTCTCGCATCGCTTCCCATTCGTCCTCGTCATCAGCCTGTGAAGACGATGCTTTTTGGTTTTGAGGGCTGCGGGGGGCCTGCTCGGATACCTCCTCCGGATTTTTCCCCCCCTCCACAGAGCAATCGCCTGGGGCTTTCCCCTTTTCCCCTGAATCTTTGTCATCTTCCGGGGGCTCCTCGATGAACAAAACCGAGACGTGTGCGTTGATGCGTGGTTTGTCCATCAAGCAACCAAATGAGAAGATGGCTGAGCCAAATGCAAGTGCGGGCTTTGGTTCCTGATTAGAGCTTCCTGCTTCCATGAATTGGTTGAATTGGATGGGGATGGCCTGGATCCCTTCGTGACATCAACACCTGCAGCAATGAAGATGCATCCTTGTTGATGGGGGACGAGACGGCCTACCGCGCGCTGGTCCTCGTCTTCTAACCATCCTTGCAAGTGCAGCGAATTGTTGCCGGTGTACAGGCTTAGGGCCGAGGCACTGTAGGAGACCTGCCTCAGTTGACAGCGAGCATCGCTCCTCCGAACATGAATTCCCCACCAGAACAGAGCGCCAATATTCCGCCAAGACAGAGCACAGATGCCTCCCTTCTGGAGCCACGTCCTGTGGAGAAAATCGGCTCCCAGCGTAATATCCCCTGTGTCGTGGAACAACATACCATTTAACAGCAGCGTCCCTCCCCTGGGTACAATCCTCCATAACTGCGAGTAGCAGGCTATCCCGTTCACCCGATGCAGCATTGAATGCAAACACATGTGCCCTATATGTCGACCATCCATGGTGGCGGTATGATAAGAAAGCAAGCTTCAGGCACGCGGAGGCACATGGCTGTCATGTGGCCTTGCCATGACACCCATCCCATCATAAGGCATTGTCTTGACACCCGCATCCGGGGCTATGAAACTTGTTGTTATGTGTGCACAAAATCTACACTTAAAACAATTCCCAATTCTATTCTTCTTCTTGGACCTTCTTTTCTTATTGTGTTACTTCTTGCATGGCTCATGGATCTCAATATTTTTGTTGCAAGTAGGTGCTCCAATAATTTCATATTTGCATGTTGATGCTTGAGCACTAGTTTTTAATCCCTCCAATTATTCTCTTGCAGAATTTCCTTCACCCTTCAATTTTTGGCATTTATCCTCTAACTCTTTGTTTTCAACCATGAGACTTTGAATCTTTGCTCCTAGTGCCATGATCTTGGATTTCTCATCATTTTTGTACATGATGCCCGATCTATCACTGCAATCACTAGTCCCTTCATCTTCTAAGTACTTAATCATGAAAAGTACTTAATAGATGTGTGAATAAGTGTATCTGGTTATTTACATGATGTTATGAATGTTTAGTGCAATCGGCCAAGGGTTTGAATTTGTTAACTATTAGTTGCTATAATTCTTGGGTTTTAAGGGTTAGGGTTCATGAAGGTTGGGATAAAGCCTAAGTTTAATAGAAACACATCACATAGTTCTTTGGATGAATAAACCTGGTTCTAACATCCCTCAATACTGCCTTGGGTGAGACTACAACCTGCGCTATGTGGGTTGTTGCCGAAAGGGCTGGTAGTGTACAGTTTTGTTGGTTAGTGCAGCTAACTCTGAACTTGGATCCAAGCCCCCTCAAGCCAACAAATGGTTATGTTGTCGGGGCCAGGATCTATCTGAGGAATGTGTGATGTGGCATAAGTGGATACCAACTAAGAAGGAGATTGAAAAGTGGATAGATCAAAAGCTACACGAGTTTGCTACTCAAGAAACCAGTAATCCATGCCTATCGAAAGAAAAGTGGTTGAATAGATACCTGTATATAGAAGAACACAAAACTTTATTCTGCTATTTTCTGTGCGAGTTATATGAATGGTTGGCTAAATTGGCAGATGGTCAAGGTACTTGGAATTTGGATAACCCTATTATGTGGACTCCAAAGTTAGTACGGTGCCTGGAAGGTTCAAAAAACAAGATCGTAATGGATGTTGATTATTGGATTGATAGTATCTTGGGTGGATTGATTACTGAATTCATGATTAACACGTCTCTCAGTTATAATGAAGTTGAACATTGATTTTTCAAAGGACCAAGAGTTAAGTATATGAAATCCCTGAATTTTTTTATCAAAATGCTATTGTGTGAGAAATAGGTTATGCCATTAAATTGATGTTTAGACGAGGCTTGATGGGAACTACACAAAGTGGGAAACCATGCAGAAGAAATCTAGATTTAGGTGCTAAGTACAATCCTTTGTTGGGAGCATCTGATAGCAACGAGGAAAGTAATAGTCTAAACACACCTCAAGGTGTGCCACAAACGATAAATCAGGGTATTGCAGGAATACCACATCCATTCACTCCACCTCCACCATCACCTGCACCTTACACACCTACACCTCCACCTCCACTATTAAGTATCGTGAATGCTATGAAGATGCCTATATTCAAGGATCTAGGGATAGAAGACCTTGAACAATTATGGTTTGTAGCAGATGCTATGTGGAAGTCACAATAAATAATGGATGATGACATGAAGAAAACTCAACTAGTCACGACATTGCAAGATAGGGTGTTGAGCTAGTATATTAAGTATATTACGACTCATCTAGCCGCAACATTGAAAGATACGAAAGATGTGTTGAATAATGAATTCAAGAAGCCTAAGACTCAAGCTCAATCTATAACTAATGTTAAATAAATTAAGCAAAAAAGTAAATGAATCTACATGGGATTTTAATCGAAGGTTGAAATTCCTGCTACAACAAGCTAATATGTAGATCTCAGATGAGCAACATAAGGATTGGTATATTTCTTCTTTATTACCTCATTTGAGATTACCATTGTCACAACAGAGGATTGGAACACAGGATGAGGCACTGGAAATTGCTATGAAGTTGGAGGCCTCATCTATCTAGGATACGAATCTAGGAGTGCAATAGATTCAATCGCATTTGGCTAGCCTGCATATGGAGTTGCAGAGTCTCAAAAAGGGAAAAAAGGTCTAGAATGAGACCCGCATGGAAGTATGGTGCTTAAAGTGCAAAGGCCATGGTCACGACAAGGATCATTTCCCAGTGTATTAGAATTATCTAATTGGGGGATGTCATGTCCCCCCTGAAACCAGAAAATACCGCTGGAATGAGAACCGATGTAGTACCATGGTGCGTTATCTGCCAGATCACAGGAAAACATATGATGGACAATTTTCATTTGTTGCAGAAGTTTTTATAGACTCCCCAACAATTTCTTTGTAATTTCCTAAAGTTTTTAGGCCATGATGAGCCCAATTGTCGAAGCTATGAGCTAATGATGGATAGAACTCCAACATATAGAGTACAAACTGAGGCACATCCTCAACATGGTCAAGGCGCAACTACAACACATGGAGGGTTCTAAGGACAAGGAAAAGGATGAGAGGGAGGATTTGGAAGAGGTCATGAACAAATTATCTATTACAATTGTGGGGAACCAGACCACTTTGCGCGAGATTGTTAAAACCCGATGCACCCCTCTTGTCAATATTGTCGACTGTTTGATCACGTTATAGAAGTTTGTCCCATGATCATAAAAAAGATCCAAGAAAAGAAGACCTAGACCCAAAGCCTACTCAGAACATTTAGATGATGAGATCAGAACCATGCGAAGATGGACCCAGTGTTAATATTGTTACGCGAACCAGTATAGCTACCGAGGAGGATAAAGGGAAACAGCTAGAAGACAATATCTAAGTGCACAACGTTGCTGACAAAGATGTCAGATTCAATTTGAATAAGGCAAAGGAAACTTTTATGGAGGAAAAGAGGAGCTTTGTGGATGTAGGAGATTGTACATCAAAGGCTTAGAGTACACGAACAGAGAAGCCTGACAAGGTCATTGTTGTGTAAGAAACAGATCCTTCATTGTTAAAATCTTTCTTACAGACCTGCATGAAGCTCCTAAGGGACCAAAAAGAAGTAGAGGGGAAAGAGTTGATATATAATTGCATTGGAAAGGGTCAGTAAATTCCTGAATAGCGCGCAGTGCATAAGGTAGAAAAGGGTAAGAAAAGGACTGGTCGAGAGATGAGATTGACTGCACAGATCGGAGAATTTGAAATTAACCAAGTGATCCTTGATTCGGGATCTAATGCAAATGTTTTGTCTAAACAAACTTGGGAACGAATGGGAAATTTAGTGCTATAGCAATCCCCAATCCAGCTACAAATGGTGAACCAACAAAAGATTATCCCTATGGGGTACTTACATGGAATAACTGTGGATATTGAAGGGGTGCACGCCATAGTTGATTTTGAAGTAATCGAAATAATGGATGATAGTAATCCCTATTCGACGCTGCATGGAATTGATTGGCCATTTGATATGAATGCGTTCATCAACCTAAAGAAGTGCAGCGTGACGTTTGAGAAGAAGGAACTCAGGGTCATTGTTCCATTGGATCCAACCGAGGGTGCACGGTATATTGAACCAGTCCGAGATTACTATGAGGAGGACGATATTTAGTAGATCTATAATAATACTACATGCGATGAGGATTGGATCAAACCTATGGTGAATGGGTGAATTACTTGGGAAGAGGAAAGCTCTTGTAACTCAAACTCCGATGAGGAGCTCGAGCACTGGAAGAATAGATTGCATGAGGTATCGATGCTGTGATGTAACAAACTTACTAAGTCACTCTGGTGTATATCTACTTAGGTAACAAATTTACCCTATTATGATGGCTTAGAAGATGTCAATTTATTTCTTGATAAATTTGAAAGGGATATACCGAAGGAGCATCGGTTCCAAACACTAGATATTGTGCTGAGAGCTATGCCTTCTAGATGGTGGGGTACACATGAGAACAATTTTGCAGACTGGAAGGAGTACCGAAGGATGATGATGTTGCAGTTTGGATATGCCAATACCCACATTACAGAAAAATATATAGGAAAGGATGATCTGCCTGAGCATCTAGCTTGTTGGAAAAAAGCATGGGGAGAGGAACCACAACCTGAATGGGTTAATATATTCTTCCACACTTTGGATACTATTCCGATGAACTGGTATCTAGAAACAGAGCTGCAACACGGAACCACAGAGTGTGATTTTCCGAAGGAGAGCTTTATGTTAACATTCAGTTTTGAGGATGGATCGAGTGTATTGATGAAGCATTACAAGAGATCACAGCTACAATATTCAGGATGCCTGTCGAACCTATCACATGGGTACAACCAGACTGGAGTACGTAGTTGTACCATGCTCTAGAATGCTACAATGTGACCAGAGAATAAGGTGAGGAGGATCCCAGGAACATCAATATTCCTGATTCAGAAGGACAACACAAAGTCATTGGGCCTAAGGCAAAAGTTCCTAACATCTCAAAACCCTTGAAAACTAAGCAAGTGAATATTGGGTCAGAAGAACAACCGAAGTTTGTAAATATAGGTGATTATTAGAATGAGGACACAGTTGAAAAGGTTATGGAGTTATTACGATAATATCAGGACTTGCTTCCAGCAAAGTTTTCTAAACTAAAGGGGATAGTAGGTGATCTGGGTGTTTCGAAGATCAATCTTAAGCCATTTGTGAATCCGATGAAGCAACTCCCTTACCAATTGAATCCTAAGTACAAAGAAAGTGTGCGCGAAGAATTGGATAAGATGCTGGCAGTAGGGATTATTGAGCCTGTAGAAGAATTGGACTGGGCTAGTCCTATGGTGGTTCAGGAAAAGAAGACAAAGGGTGAAATCTGAATCTGCATAGATCTAAATAAGTTGAACAATCCTTGTGTACATGACCCATTCCCTATGCCATTCACAAATGAAGTATTGGAGAATGTTGGTGGTCAAGAAGCCTACTCATTTATGGATGGGTTCTCATGGTATAACCAGATCAAGATCGTGCCATAAGATTGAAGTAAGACTACCTTCCCCACAGAATGGGGTCATTTTCTGTATAAATTTATGCCCTTGGATTTAAGAATTCCCCTACGATATTTTCTAGGGTGATAGTCGCAGCTTTTAAAATTTATTCATAAGTTTTTAGAGGTTTAATTTGATGATTGGACGGTGTTTGGGTTAGTGAAGAAGCATGTTTCCAGTCTTCATCTCATGTTGGATACTTGTAGGAAGTATCAGATATCCCTTAATTTGAAAAGTGCATCTTTTTCCTACCATATGGGATACTCATGGGCCCGTTGTCTGTAAGCAGGGGTTAATGGTGGACCCTACAAAAATTGCAGTGATTATCAATCTAGAGCCTCGAAGGAATGTAAAATAGATGTGTGCAACATTGGTACATACATAATACTATAGGAAGTTCATCAAGGCATAAGCGTAGATCACTGCGCCCATGGATAGATTATTGAAGAAGGATGTGACATTTTGTTGGGATGATGACTGTCAGAAAAGCTTGGATGTGTTGAAGGAAAAATGGTTACAATGCCTATTCTAATGTTCCCCGAATAGAAGAAAGAATTCCATGTAAATGTAGATGCATCATGCATAGCATTAGGAGTTGTGTTAACCCAACCAGGCACATGTGATATTGACCATCTGATTGCGTTTGCGAGTAGGAAGTTGTCTAAGGCAGAAAATAATTATTCAACCACAGAGCACGAAGGATTGGTGATGGTATATGCACTCCAAAAGTTCAGGCATTATTTGTTGGGTGCACTCTTCAAAATGTACATAAACCACTTTACTTTGAAGTACTTGGTTAGCAAGCCTATGTTGGCGAGGGGGGATTTGTAGATGGTTGCTTCTCTTTCAGGAATATGACTTTGAAGTAGTTGTGAAGTCAGAGAGATTAACTGCTAGATCGGATCACCTTTCACAGATTGAGAATTGCGACGAGCGCAGCTCTTTGTTGTGCACGTTGCAGATGAATATTTTTCAAACATAATCCAATTTTTATCTACGGGTACAGCTCGTGAAGGGTATACAACACAACAGAAGAAAGAATTGGTGGTCAGGGTTGTAGATTTTTCTGTCATTGCAGAGCACTTGTATAAAATGGGAGCGGATGAAGTTTTGCGTAGATATGCACCAGATTATGAACGAAAAAGTATCCTCACTAAAGCACATGGAGGAGTGGCTAGTGGAAATTATGAGAGAAGAGCGAATGTGTAGAAGATCCTACAAGTTGGGCTATGGTAGCCAATTCTGCATAAGGATTCCAACGAATATTATCGAGCATGCGATGTCTGTTAGAGAACAGGGAGGATGTCGCAAAGGGATGAATTGCCTCTAAACCCACAAGTGTCATAAGTGGGAAATAGACTTTATGGAATTGATTCAGCCACTAGGAAAGAAGACAGGAGAAAGATACATCATTACAGCGACCAAATACTTGACCAAGTGGGCTAAGGTGCAGCCTGTGAAGGATTCCAACGTAGCTATAGCTGCAAAGTTCATATTTTAATACATTTTGTCTCGATTTGGCTGCACTAGTATTTTGATGAGCGATAGGGGTTCACACTTCTTGAATGAAACATTTGTTTCTTTGCTTGAAGAGTTCCATATGTGTCATCATAAAAGCACATTGTATCATCCTCAAGAAAACGGAATAACGGAAACCTTTAATAAAATCCTAGAGAATGTTTTGACGAATATTTGCAATGCAAATCGAAATGATTGGGATGTGCACATACCAGTTGTTCTTTAGGCATGTAGAACTACCTGTAAGAAGTTGACTGGACAGACACTGTTCAGACTGGTTTATGGACGAGAGGCAATGATGCCAATGGAGTACATCGTACCCAGTTTGCAGATTGCTGCAGTCATAGAAACGGTTGATTGAGATATCATGGAGGAACACCTCACGCAGATAGTTGAATTGGAAGAAGATCACTTCTTGGCAAGTTTTTATCAATAGATGCAGAAGGCTCGCAACAAGGCATGGCATGATCAGCACATTAAGCAGTGCACCTTTAAGATTGGAAATTTAGTGCTACTATATGATAGAAAATTTAGAAAGTTTCCAGGGAAGTTCTAGACGCATTGGTTGGGGCCATATATCATCAAAGAGATTACGGATGGAGGTGTAGTTCAGCTCGCGAAGTTGAACGGGGAACTGTTTCCATGAAAAAACAATGGGAGCCAGCTAAGGTTATACAGGGGCAATCCCACCCCTGCGCAATGACTATATGGATGCAAGACAATCTTAGTACTCCAAGCAATTGCAAGGAAGTGTGGGACTATAAAATACAATGCCAAAAGGATATTTTACCAAAGTGAATGGGTTGCTCAATGAATAGAGGAAAGGTGCAAAAGGGAGTTGCAATGACGGAATTGTGCTAACATGGTGGATCGCGTGTAGTAAAGGAGTGCAATATAATTGGGCCAAGTATTTATGTCATGAGTTCTTGGAAGATTTCCGCAAAGCCCAGGATGATGGCAAGGAATTCCACTATGCGTGGCTACATTTGTTGATCACCCTAGTGTCAAGCGGAATGAGTTATACTTGCGGACAAATCTAACCTTCCTAGGAGTCTAAGACTCTCTAATGACAAACAAACCAAATAAGAGCTATCCTTCTCTAGATACACATCATTTTACAAAAATTCAAATGTTCTCGATCTTACCTTAGGTCCAATGCTTGTTGTAGTAGTCCAGTCTTGTTGATCCGGATGAGCTCCTCCTTCACCTTCAGACCTGCGTTCACTAACAAGGCAAACAATTACATAGCATCTGAATATTCATTATAAAACAA
>APFE031655236.1:0-34632 GCA_000404065.3 Pinus taeda
ATGGGAGGATGAGAATTTTATACAGAAGCATCCAGAACTACTCAAGCGTTGAGGACAACACTTTTTTTAAGGAGAGGGGCATGTTAGGTCCCTATAATACTAGTGATTACCCCATTACTATTGTAGTTGTATCCCTATTAATATTGTTGTGCCCCATTGTCCCCATATTGTTATTACTGTGCCCCATAGAATCCCTCTATTGTTATTTTTGTGGCTTTATATTATTATTGTTAGGTCGGCTGGGTTATATTGTGACTCCTTAGACTCATATATATAGAAAGGAGGTTTTGTCATTTGAATCATCCAAGAATTGCTCATTTATGTAATGTAAAGGAGGTTTCGCCCTCGAAGAGGATGAATTCTAAGGCGTTGATCTATCTTTTATATCTTTTTCTTGAGCTAGCTTCATAACACATTTCAACTAACCCCAATGGGGCCCACAAGCTTTTACACTTCATCTCCTAGTGTTATGTTTTTGGATGTTTAGGGTTTCCCATTATTTCTTAATGATAAAATGCATTTGAGTGTCATTGTAATATAGTTCAGAAGGCATGTGGTCACCATATACCTTCTTAGAGATAAGCTACCATCACTTGAGCTAGTTTATTTTCATTTTGTATGTAAACAATCTTCATTGAATATTTGTTTTCAAAATTGAAATAAACTAGCTCGGACGATGGCAGATTATACTTGAGAAGATATGTGGCGAGTAAATGTCTTCTAAACTATGTCATATTGAGGCTTATAGGACATTTTATTATTAATAAATAATGGGAAAGCCTAAACATCCAAAAACCTAACACTAGGAAATGAAGCGCCAAAAGCTTGTGATCCCCATTGGGGTTAGTTGAAACGTCAACTTCGCAGGGTCGTAACTTTGGCATACGATCTCCATTTCGCTATCTCAATACCTCATTTCAAAGATCTCCAAGAGGAGCCCAAAAACACACTGATAAATAAATCTTCCACTTTTCGAATCTCATCATTTTCCTAAAAATATGTCCTTTAGGCCCTCATAATGACCCCGAAAGTTTAGGACCACTAAAATTGCCAAAAATACTAAGTTGTGCTAAAAGTAAGGAAACTAAAAGAAATGACGTTGGGGGTCCAAGTGGAATATGCGGGTAGCCACCAATATCCACATGGATTAGTACAATCATTAATATCTATATTCCTATACATTTCTGAGAAAAAGTAGAATGTTGGGCCTCCTTTCTGGACTTTAGGGATTCACAAATGGGTTCAAATTACACTTATGGAACATATTTTAATACAACTCTGCACCAATGGGAGAGGAAATGGGGATGTTTTCTCAAATATCAATTCCAATATAACATGGAAGATTTCACTCAAAAACAATTTTTTTTGGATGTTATGCCATCCTCCAACAAGTTTTCATGGAAGGAGAAACAATTTGGTCGAGGCCATGTTGTTGCCAAACTGGATATATTTATTTCTAACTCTTTCTTATCCCAAAATATTCCAGTCTATTCTTGTATTCTTCCTCTGAATAACTCGGATCATCACCCAATTAAGTTAGAACTCACATAAAATATATATTATGGTCCTATTCCCTTTCGACATTGCCTTATTTGGATGAATATGAAGGATTTTTGTGATGTGGTGAAGAAAGTGTGGCAATAATGGGTTCTTGGTAGCCCACTTACAATCTGGGAGCATAAAATAAAAGACTTAAGCGGGCCTTAAAAAAATGGGCTGGTGAACACAAGTTGCATAGGTAATCAATTATATAGGCTCATGAAATGAAGATGGAATCCCTTATCTTCAAGCTAGAAGAAGGACCAATTCCAAATGAGATTATGAATGATGAGAATAATTTGAAGCATATCATAAATCTCTAAAAGTGCAAGAAGAAGTTTTGAGATTAAAGTATAGAAACCCTTAGTTACAGGCATGGGGGCTTCACTTATTGAACCTTTGGCATATCATGGGCTTTCATGGCATACTAAAGAATACCCCTAATTTGACTACATATTGGAAAATACCTCTAAAATTCATATTATTTAACCCTGTGCCGATATAAACCCAATGCACCTTCCCAATTCAAAAAATGTCTACTTTAATTATCTATTGCAGGTATCAATGTTTCATTAACATTTCATATACCCCTTTACATTTTTCCGTAACTTTGAGCTCCATTTTTTATACCAGACAATATAAAAACCTTTGACCCCATATATATCTCCTGATATAGTATGTGATTTTTTCCTCAATATATATCCCCCAATATGAACCCACATGTTATGGTATTGCTCCCACAATGAATTCCTTGTGGCTATAGGTAGGCATTAGGGTATTTTTGAGGTCTAAAATGTGCCTCCCAAGGAGAATAATAAAAAAAGGTTACAAATTTTTAAAAGGAAAGAAAGAAAACTACATTTTTTATTGTATCTTCGATTTATCCCCTTGTAGGTTTCCTCAAATTACAAGCATGTACACTCATTAGACGTAGAATTAGATTTTGCATCCAACAAGTAACCACTTTGCATACTTTTGAGTAAATCTAAGCCAAGAAAAAATAAAGATACATGAACAAATGTGTTTCAAACACGTTTCCTTTATGTATCCTGAATTTTTTTTGTGTGTGAATATATTCCAAAGTATGTGGTGTGGTTACTCATTTGATTCAAAATATAATTCCACATCAAACAAGTGTACAAAATCGAAATTAAAACAAACCTAAAAGGAAATAAGTTAAAAATATGATTAAAAAAAAAAAACCTCTTCTTTTCTCTCCAAAATATTCTCTCCCAGGGATGACATCATCATCTTGAATCCTACTCGTTCACTTAAATTTTATTTTGTTGGTACATTTTTCATTTTTTGGCCCATGTTTTACCTCAAAATTCCCTTAGTTGGATGAGAACTCTAAATACTTCCACAATAAGACAAAAAAAAAGAGTTTGGAGAAACAATATCAAAGAAATCATAGTGAGATGTAGCAAAGATTTGGTCTTCTCACAAATAAAGGAAGAGGCTAAAACAATATGGTATTTCAAAGCACCCTGCTCCACTATGTCTCTTACTATGCACCAAGATCTAAAGTCAACATAATGAAATATTGGGTCTATGCTAACATCTTTTATATACAGTGTCAAAGGCATAGATCCTCGTTATTCAAGATTAAAACCTTCTTATACAGTGGAACCCAATATCGTTGGTGCAAATTTTATAAATAAAAAAATTAAATGAACCACTTTAAATTACTTTTGGTGGAGCCCACTATAGTTCAGTATGTTCAGGGCTAGAATATATACTGTTTTGAGGTTTGATATTCAGAGAGGTTGAATGCGCTTACAGTCATGAATACGTTCAAGTTTCTGAATAGTTCGGGGTCCTGAAGAATACACCGATACTTGTCCAAGTATTCTTAGTTCAAGGAATTTTTCAATTTGTAAATTTTAAAAGGGGCCAAAGGTACGAGATGGTCCCAAATCGAAAGGCTTGACGAGTTATTGCCTTAAGTTTCAAAGTCCTGATTTTAACAATTTTGTCTTTTTCGGGAATTAATTGTTTCACTTCAATCTGACGATTTCCTGAATTTGCTAATAACTCGAGCTACTCAATAATTAAAATAACCAACTGGCTGACCCTATGAACTGATTCTAAGAACAATTTAGAACAGATCTTCAGTCTGCGATTAAGATTTGATCTATGGAAAAGATTGAACTAAAATAGAGAGACCACGCAAAAAGGGAATTAAACCCTAACTAATTCCTTCAACAAACTAATGAACATAACACATGTTGGACAAAAATAACAATGCATACACAAATAAGAGAGAAATAAAAATATTCAATTAACCCAATCTCTCGTCCAATACATAAGAAAACTGAGAACCTCAAAATATCTGACTCTTAGATTTTTTTTCTTAACCTATAGGTTCTTTTAAAATACGAAAGAGAAACCTGTTAAGATACACTAATTATGGATTTTATTCCTAAATCTAGGAGAATATATAATCTATTAAAACTAATTATAAATATCTCCCAGCTTCAACAATTTCCTATTCTATAACAAATAAATGTAACTTCAAATAACTATTACTTATCTTAAATATTACAAATAAATAACTAAATGTAGGAAACCCACTACCTATAATAAATGAGATTTATGATTATTACAGTCATAATGAGTTAACTGGTGGTGATGCTCCTGCATCAGACTCCCAGGGAATAAAATTCTTCCTAAGAGTCTCCATAGTGGTGCCATACTTTGAAATCTTTGGTTCTGTCACCCATGTAGAATTCTCAACACGTTGATTCTTCCATTTGATTTACTACCATAAATACTCTTTTCCTTTGGTTTTCTTCATCAATATATGGTCTAAAATTGCTTCAATCTCCTTTGGGACTACTTTTGGGAGTTCCTTGTCCCATCCTTTAGTTTGATCTTTATCACTTACAGGTGCATCAATTGTAGTTCTCTCTATTTCCTTAAAGGGATATATGTATGCCACATTAGAAATTGGTGTAGCTTTAATGTCTTTAGGAAGTTATAGTTCATAAGCATTTGAGGAAATCTTTCTTAGAATTTTACAAGTTCCAATTTTCTTTTGCTTGATTTTATTATATGTTCCAATAGGAAACCTTCCATTTCTCAAATATTCCATGAATAAGTCACAAATTTGGAAATATTATTGTCTCCTTTTCATATCTGGTACTCATTGTTTATATTCGTTGCTACCTTCCCGTCGTTTCTATTTTACCCTATCCTATAATTCCTACATAATCACTGTGAAATATTCACCTGCTACACTTTTGCATTCTTGATTTCCTAAGTTCCTTAACCCATATACTCCCCTAGGGTGTGTTTTCACACAGAATGTTTAGGCACCACGACAATGCTCATATTGAGGGTTGTCACTCTAATTGCCAATATCTATGTTCAAGTTGTCTCCATAGAAGAGGCTAAAGGGGGTCGACCCTATGGAAAAATGTAATGCAAAAGAACTAGTTGGGAACCAACCAGTTCAAGAGACATAGTGAAGTGATCAAGTACTTGATTAAGATTTAGCAAGATTTAAAGGATTTGGTTAGATTTTAAATAATTGATGTCAGTGCCTTATGTAGTCAACTATCTTGCTAGGAAATTGAGGACCAAGTAACTGATTTGCAGCTACTGCTTGGATGAATGACTAACTTATATGAAGTGAAAATCCTAAAGATAATATGAGATGCAAGAATCTTGGTTAATTTTAGTTAAATTCCTATCTAAGATTTAACCCTTCAATCCTTTCTATATTAAGCCTGATTTCGTAGTAATTGGCAGAAAGATGATAAGGTGAAGCAAACTAAGGTGTGATTAACAATACCTCTACTGAAAATATAACATACCCGGTGCCTCCTGCGCTGTATAGAGTTATGGCTCCAATGACTGCAAGGTCATCATTTTAAGTACTATTAAAAGCAGGCTTCTAAAGAAAAGATGGATGGATACTTATCTCTCTATCGACTGAGCTTATTCTTGGAAGTAAATTTTATTTATGTAAAAGTAACTTATATGAAAATGCACCAGAAGATGAGAAGAAGTTAGACCTAAGGATTAGAAACACTTGTGTCGCAAAAGCCCTTATTCACCAAAGTAAATTGTTCACTTTATTGGATGAAGACTTAAAAATAAACCCTTGAAAATATTACAATTATACCACAAGCTTATTTCAAATACTTTTTGATACAATTATAGCTCAAAGAGAAAAAGCTTCTTTGCAATCAATGTTAAGAAAAGCTCAAAAAATACTCAATTTATGAAACAAAAGATATGCATTTTATCATAATTCCATGACAGAGTACTTAATTTTCAAAAATTAGTTTTTAGGACAGTAGTAGGAAAAACTTTATGACAACAACTATATGACAATGAAAATAGTAAGCTATCAATGATACCTTATGCAAAAAAATTAGCGAATTTTTTCCAAGCTTGCCCACATAAATTATCAAAAATTTTCAACGTGTTATGATTTGATTTCCATAATTATATCTGATCTGATATACTTAATAAAACAAACAATTAAAGCATGAAATAAGCATAATGATGAATGCCCAATTCAACAAATTAATTCCTTAATGTATGAGACAACTTAGGAACTAATTTTAGACTAACCCACATGAAATTTTGCTACTGTTATATTTTAGACTTCAGAAATAGAATTATTTAGAAATAACCGTCACCTAAAATGTAGATCTAGGCCAAATGTTTTATACACATGAAAAATAAATGACTTATTAATATATTTAGAAACTTTTTTAGTTAATTTCAAACCACTTAGATGTGTTTTTCACCACTATTAGAAATGTATATGAGTGTTATAGCAAATAGTGAGGAAAAAATGGTTTAGAGATCAAACCATTAGGCCCTAGGCCTTGAAGATCACTTGCCTAAGTTGCCAAAAAAAAAAATCAATACATGAAACACAATTTTTTACCAAATTTTTAGCAAAAAAAATTCCACTAGTGATGAGCATCACAAAATTAAATATTCAGATCGGAAATGGAGCAAGGGGAATCTAGGGCCAATGAGAGCTAGCACTAGGCTCAATAGAACTAATGTTGGGCTAGGAGAAGCCAGATATGGGCTTAGGAGCCCCAAGACTTGAAACCCTTGCATTGAAAAAATTATTTTGCTTCAAATATTCATATTTATTACAAAATATTTAATGGTTGGCCTTGCAAAAATATTTGGGACAAGATATTGCCCTCTAGGGCCTAGATCTGTCTCAAAACCCCCATATCTACTTGAACAAATCTTAGATATGAAGATTTACATGGCTGATTTCCAAGATATATTCCTGCAGACAATATTTGAGCCTAGATATTGCCCTCCAGGGGCTAGATCTAGCTCAGATCTAAAGATTTTCTTGGCCGATTTCTTAGATCTATTCCTATACGCAATCTTTGAGCCAAGATCTTATCCTCTAGAGTCTAGATCTAGCTGATATTTGAATATTTTCTTAGCTGATTTCGCAGATCTATTGCTACACAAGTGAAAAGAGAAAAACCCAATACCTGATATATACAAAAATGGAGAAAATCCCAAAATCCCAAGTGTTAAAATTCAAAATTATGTTACAAAATTTCAGATATACACAAGTAAATAACAAATCTATACAAATAATTTACATATGTATACAAATAATTTATAGATCTATCAAATCTGAGGAGTATGAGTCCAAATCTGCTCCCAGATCTGATAATCTAAGGCTTTTTATAGCTAGATCTATCAAAATTTTCCGAAAATATTTAAAAGATTTTGAAATTTTAGAGATGCACTAACCGAAAAACACCATGCAGAAAAAATATTATCGTTAGATAAATCTTGAGGCTTATATGAAATAGGATCTTCAGAAAACATGTTTTGAGACTTGGTTTGTTCAACTGAAGACTAAGCCCAAACACTCAATGAGAACCTAAGATATCTTCTGCAAACACTAGATCAACCATCAAATCAAGTAGAGAAATAGAACAATAATAAAATTATGAAGAAATAGATATACGTTCTACTTCAATCAAAATTAAAAATGATACCCTAGATCCAACAAACTTTTTTTTTTTTGTTGAAGCAAGTAAGGATGTTGTTATATCATTGTGCCAAAAAAATAGTGTACAATATAAACAACTATTCAACCGATGTCAAAGAAAGCAGAAAAGGAATAATAGCCTAAGCCACCAGGGGAAACACCAAACATCTATACCTTTAGGAAAACAAACCTAAGAAAAATTAACAAGCTTCCTGACTACCCCTTGGGAAATCCGCAAACTTTCCGGCGACCTCCATCCAGAAAACCCCTGAATAAAGAACCGTCCCGTCAAACCGAAAAGATCGACGACAACGGAGGAAGTCGATAAGAAAAAGAGCCTGAAGTTTAACCTCCCTACTACAACAGTTGATTCGCAGCATCCGAATCCTATAGCTAAGAAAGAACTTGCGCGGGACAAGAAGGAGGAATGATAATGTGCGATCGAGGACTTTTTTCAAACCCATTCCCTACCACGTGTCCCAAGATGTATGGAATCATTGCGAAAAACCTAAAATCATTACCACTCTGAAGGCAATGCGAACAGTCGAAAACTGTCTGGGAGGTGGTTTTGCAAACTGGACCCCGAAAAACTAAGATCACTAGCTGCCGAAAGGATTGAATCTGCTTGCAAACACAAAACATCTTCGCCCTAGTTGGGATAATGTATGGGAAAGTGTGTTTCATTGAGTAAAGACGTAAGGGAAAAATTAGAGATCAACATCACTCTTGCACCTTGCATCTAGGCTACCCGACTAGGGCACCATTTGCCCACAAAGACAGCATAACTGGGGGACTATCAGATCAAGCTATTTTCCCTTTTTTTGAGTCTAAACACATCCCTGCCTTCTTCCACCTGTGCGTCGCAAATAGCTCTCAGTCTACATGGACTTAAATCTTGCCACTTCATCAACACATTATTCTTTGTGCAGCTGACTCCCTGGTTGGCCAGAGGATCCGCCAACTTATTTGCCTTTCTGTGAACATGGTGGAAACTAATAGTGCGTAGGCCCAGAAGATGGCTTTGAATTCTTTGGAAGACCTGATTAAGATTCCAATGCTTAGAGACTTTATCTGAGGTAGTTCCATTATGAATTTTTTGAATTGATTTGATAATTAACTCTGAATCTGCCTCTATCATGACATTTAGACAGTTGCTCTGCTTCAGTGAATCTGGGCATTGTTCCATAGCCATCAGTTCAACCATGTTATTGGTGGTTGTACCTAGGTGGAAGTGAAAAATGGAAACAATACTACCCTCTACTTTCTGAGGACCCCTCCATACCCTGCAGTTCCCGGGTTCCCTTTTGAAGCCCCATCAATGTTGTACTTTAAATAGCCCTCTGGAGGAGGATGCGAAAAATCCTTCTCTACATCTGACGTAATGATCTTCTTGTCAAGGCTAAGGAGGGAAAGCCCATTCATCCCCAACTACCTGAGAACATTTAAATCTGCTTCTGGGCGGGGGGGATTTAGGGAAGATGCGAAAATTAGTTCTCACTGTCTCCTTGAGCTGTTTCAGGATTATCTCTAGCACGTGTTGGGGGGAATTTTTTTCCTCCTTAAGAATTCTTCTGTTCCTCTCTTTCCACACATTCCATATGATAAAGCTTGGTGTAAGAGCCCATGCTGAGTTAAGAATTTAATATCAGATTATTGAAAAATAGTAGCAAAAAAATCCCACAACCAAGATGTGACGATGTAGTTGTTGAGTAAATGTTCCAGGGTTTCTTCTTGTGCTTCACAGAGCGGGCACCTAGAAGGCCCCTGAACACCTCTTTTCTGAATTTTATCCCAAGTTAGGATTTTTTTGTGATACACAACCCACATGAAGAGTTTGATTTTCATCCACCCTTGATGCCTCCAAAGATTTTGCCATATTTTGTCCGGACTCCAGGGATCTAGTTCAAGAAGAATGCTTTTAGCTTCCTTAAGAATAAAGGTGCGCTCACTGTTATTCCCCCATCTTAGTTGGTCTTGTCCCTCTGCCACTAAGATCTTCCTTTTCTCTACAATTTTCCTGAGCTTCTCTGCTTTGGTTTTCAGGAGATTGTTATTTCTGCATTCTATGTTTCTCCATGTTCTCCACTTATCCATAGGATGAGGATGTATCCAAAAATCCTTAGCCTTTATTAAACCTTGGAAATTTGACTCCTATTGAAGCTCAAGAAAGTCTTCTTTTGCCAGAATTGGTTCTTGCTGCCACTTGTCTTCCCAAAAAAGAGTAAGATTTCCTTCTCTAATTTCCCAGAAGCTATTCTCTTGTACTAGTCTTCTATTCTCCCAGGCTTTGTTCCAAATATAAGAACCCTTTATATTTCCTGTCACTATTATAAGATCACTGTTTTTCTAGGAGTTGGCATATTTTTCTTTCTAGATATTTGCCCATTGAGTCATTGGATGCTGGACCCACCACCACCAAAGTTTGGCCCCTAAAGCCTTGCTGAGAATCTCTTGGTCATCCAATCCAAGTCCTCCATGGTTCTTGGGCTTATAAATTTTATCCCAAGACACCAAGGCCCATTTCCTCTTATTCTCCTCCTTGCCCCAAAGGAAGCTTCTTTGAATATTTCTTAATTGCTGAAGGACCCCTTTTGGAGCAGGGAGGGCTGATAACATGGAAATAGGGATTGCTTGAAGCACTGCTTTTGTAAGAACTAACCTACCAGCAAGGTTTAAAGATCTGATGGTCTATTTACTGACTTTGTCCTTCAGCTTGTTGATCAAAGGTCCCATATACTTTTGAGCATAGGTTTTGTAGTTAGAGGGACTCCTGAATATTTTGAAGGAAGGAAATCCCTTTGAAAGCCAAGAATTCTGGAGATATTTCTTTGAATAGCAATATTGGTATTGAAGAAGAAGATTTTAGATTTGGATAGATTAACTTCCATGCCTGAAGCCAAGGCAAAAAGCTTCAAAAAAAATTTGTAGTTTGAAGCTTCTTGGACTGTGGGGATCCCCTGTAGCATGGTATCATCTACAAATTGTTGGTGTGTCAGGGGCTAACCATTGTCAGTAAGTTGCAGACCTTTGATATTTCCTGATGATTTTCGTAATGATAAAAAGAAAGGGGGAGAGCGAGTCACCATGTCTGAGGCCTCTTGAGGGACTAAAAATATCTGAGGGAGAGCCATTGACCAAAATAGAAAAACTTGAGGAGGTCACCAGTGCCATAACCTATCTAACCCAGTTATGATCAAATTTGAAAGTTTCTTAAGGTAGACCCAATTTAGCTTGTCATAAGCTTTGGCAATATCTAATTGCATGATCATACCTGCCTACTTCTTACTAGTTAAAGAGTGCACTACTTCTTGTGCTTGTATGATGTTATCCAAATTTTTTCCACCTTCCACATAGCCTTATTGCTCTCCAGAAACCAGGACCGGAAGCAAAGGTTTGATTCTATTAGCCACAACCTTGGATATGATCTTATAAATTACGTTGCATAGGGCTATGGGTATGTATTTATCCGGTGTCTTAGCAATTTCCTGTTTGGGGATCAGAGCAATTGAGGAAGTGTTGAGGGCTTTCAGAATGGTTTTGTTAGATCTGCAATCCTCTACAACCTTCAAAATGTCCTGCTTAACAATATTCCAACAAGCTTTGAAAATGTCCACATTGAACCCATCCGGTCCCGGAGCTTTGCCATTCTGCATGTCTTTGAGGACATCACTTAGCTCCCCTTCCATTACTGGTCTATTCAGGTTGAAGTTGTCCTCTCTGGATACCAGTTTCAGTACATCAATAGTTATTTCCCTGATAGATTTCTCTCTATCTGAATTGTTCTCCTGTGTTATACCTTGGAAGTGGTGAACTAACACAACTTCTATCACTTTATGGGAGATCTGTAGTTATCCTTCTTCATTCTTAATCAAAGAGATGTTGTTGTGAGCTCTATTAGCCATGGTGGTTCTATGGAAAAACTTAGTGTTGCGCTCTCCTTTTAGCCATTGAACTCTAGACTTTTGTCTCCAAAATATTTCCTCTTGTCTACATAGTTTTTCCCATTCTTGGTAATGTTTATTTACTTGCTTGCCGATGTCTTGATCAAAGCCTTCCTTGATTAAAACTTGTTTGAGAACCTACATTTTGTTTTCAACTACTTTACTTTCTTCAAAAATGTTACCAAAATCCTTCTTTTTCCATTCTTCAAGCCAGAATTTGATATGCTTTATTCTTTTGTGAAGAAGATACATACTGGCCCCTTGAATCTGCAAGTCCTCTATCCACCATCTCTCAATGTTGCTTATGAAGTCTGGGTGAGACAACCAAATATTTTCAAATCTGAAAGGTTTGTTTCTAGGAGTGCCTATACCCTTGATTTCCAATTGAATTGGCCAATGGCCTAAGCCTCTAAAGGGAAGAACTCGCGCCGTGACCTCTTTACCATTCAACATAAGATTCTGAGAGATGAATAATTTGTCTAGCTTTGAGCCAACAAGGGCCTCTCATCCCCTCCTGTTATTCCAAGTAAAGAGGCTAGTATTCAAATTAGTGTCAACCAGATATATGTTATCAGAAAATATTTGGAAAGCCATGGAGTCTTTGCTTAGAGATCTTGTACCTCCTTTTTTCTCTAAAAGGGATTTAATCATGTTGAAATCCCCTCCCATGATCCAGGGTATGTCTATATGTCTGTTCCTGAGATCTACCAGGGTATCTAGAAACTTAAGTTTGTCATCTATTCTGTGAGGACCATAAACATTTGTGACCAGAAAGGTGTCCCTTTCTCCTACCGGTTGAATAACAACCAATAAGTAATTTTTTGGAAGCCTCAGCTTCCAGAATGGCAATTTTGTGGGGATTCCATAGAGTGAGTATGCCCCCTACTATATTCTCTTCTTTAACTTCTAGGAACTCATAATTACTGAGCCATTTGTTGTGTATTTGTCTTACCTTTTGAATGGAACATTTCATTTCTTGGATGAACTGTATATCCGACGTTTCTTGTTTCATTTTGTTACTAAGCATTCTCTGCTTTTTCTTACTTCCTAGACCTCTAATATTCCAAGATGTCAACTTCATTATGAAATATTTGTAAAGGAGTAGCTGGCTAATTCTTTCATCTTACCTAAACCAATCATCATCTTTCCACACTCCATCAAGATTTCATTCTACCTTTTCCTCCCTCTTTTCTTGCCTGGGTTTTGAGTAGCTAGTCCCAGCGTAGCTTTCATCATTTTCACCCCTCGGTTATCCTGCTTGTTTATGTTGTTCCCTCTCTCTAACTTCCCAGTTTGTGTTTTCCATAGAAACAGTTGTTGTATTCTGCTTAGTTCTTCTTAGGGTAGCGAATCCACTCCCCCTGTAGTGCCCTGCCTCAAGAATCCTTCTAGGTCTAGGTTTTCCTTATCAAGAATTTCTAGTAGTTCATGTTCCTCTGGGTCCGTATCATTTTCAGTCATTTCCTGATCCATTTCTTGTTCAGCATCGCTCATAGTGGTTTCTTTTTGGTCCTCATTATTTTGTGTTTGTTCCAAGTTTCTTTCCTTCTCCTTTTCTACAGAACTCCCTTCCATTGTTTTATCTTCTATAGTTATCTTTTCCTCTTCCTGAAGCACCTAAAAACTATTATGCCTGAATTGTTGACCTTCACTCTGCTGATTTTTCAGTTCTCTTTTACTTCCTTTACCTCGGTTAACCACTTTCTGGAAGCTATCTCATTCTTTCATTGTGTTGATACCTCTTTTGTTTATTTCTTTGTTGAGTGGACAGTCTCTGACAAGATGTCCATGTTCATGGCATTTGTGACATTTGAAAGGAATGTGCTCATAGTCTATTGTTTGCACCCATTCTTCATCAAAAACCTCCCAGATTATCTCTTCCAGTAAAGCTCCTGATAGATCCATGTCTACACATATTCTAGCAAAGGACATATATTTTTCCCTTCTAGTGGCTTCAGAGGCTTTAGCATAGTGACCCAATTTATTGCCTATGGATGCTAATGATTCATTTTTCCAATAATCCATAGGAAGAGAGTAGAGCCTTACCCAAACCGGCACTGAAGTAAAAGTTTCCTTCTCTGGGACAAAGTTCATCATCCAAGGTCTCATGTAGAGCCCCGCAGCAGCATAGAAGTAAGGCCCTCCTTCAAATATTTTTTCATTGTCTTCGATATTGGTGAACACCACCGTAAAGAAACCCTTGGACCCGAGATGGAGGTCTATGCTCCCTTTAGGTTTCCATTGGTATTTAATCCAAGATTGTAAGACTTTTTTAGTGGGCCATAGTCCCATGAACTTACAAATGATGGCATATGTCCCCATGTGTTCCCTATGCACCTGCAGCTCTGGATTATTTAAAATAACTCTAGGAGTTGTGTCTGTTTTGGGTTTACAGGCCCCCTTGCTTTTCTTGTCTTTAGTTTCCTATATTTTGTCTTCTACCTCTATTTCGTTTGTGCTATATTGACCCTTTTCTGTGGGTTCTCCTGTTCTCTCTTCTGTGCTTTTTTTTTTTTTTCCGACCACCCCTATTTCCCTGACAATTTCTAGAGGCTTCTTGCCTCTACTGGCCACGACCTCCTTGTAGGAGGGAGCGGGCCCCCCTCCTCTTCCACCCTTCATAGAGCTCTCTGACCTCCCCTATTTGTTCTGGATGCTGATCGCTCTTCACTGTTCCACTCCAGCAATCACCATCGAGTTCTTAGATCCAACAAACTTATTAAGATACTCGTATTCAGATTATTCTAAAAGAGCTATCGAATGATAGTCTTCACATAATATTAATAAGAAATTAAAACAATGTTACCATAAATTCATGAAGAGGAACACTACAACACGTTGAAACCCCAAAGACTTTTGCATTAATTCAAAAGAGTATACAGGAGAGCTTGAGAGCTTAGTACACGATACAACGATTAGATCAATGGACTATCTAATGAATTCCTATTTAAAGATAAATCCTCCAAAAGTTAGTTCGAGTGATCCTCGTCAAAGAAATCTCGACCATTGATGAGGATCAATTTTTTTTTAATCTCATTCGTCAAAATTTTAAATTCTTGGGGAAATTCCAATTTTTCAATTAAATGCACTTTAATTAACTAAAAAATAAAATTTTTGAGTTAATTTCCTCAAAAAATTGACTTTGACTTAACCCCCAAGGATCGAAGGCTTTAAATTTAGCAAAATAATTAATTTACTGTAGTCCCAGATCCTTTTAAATTTTGATTTTTAAGGACCCACGAATTTTGCATTTAGAGAATTTAAATTTACTTACAACCTAGAATTAATTAAATTTCTGGCTTGTTATTTTAATTAATATTTTGGCTTGAAAATTTAATTAATTAACCTATGAGAGGATAAATTATCTTTCCAACCCACAATATACTTTCTATCTTAATTTTCATATTTTTTACATTTTAAACGGGAAAACACATCTGTAATAGACTGTCATAGACTACCCATTTCTATGACACAAATATAATATAGAAAACCAAGAGATTTGTAATAAAATAACATAACCAAATAGTTAGTATTATTCCCAAATCACTTTTACATAGACTCAATCTATAACATTAGGACTCGCCTAAGATCGCAGTGATAAAATCCATTCTGGCTTTGGGGCAAGCTTGAAGGAAAACTCTGCCAACCTTACAAGAATGGATCAGTGAGACAAAATACCTCCTAAAATGTACATTGTCACCAGAAAAGTAGGTTTACCTAGGAAATTACATATATGACACAAATCTGTTGAGATTATTTACATTATATACATGCATAATGGGTTTCCATTGTAACATGATAATCAAGGTGATGATGATAGTTGAACGACACATACACATCGATCATGCACTATCCCTTTTGTAGAAAAGGGGGTGTACTATTATGGGTTGTTGACACGTAGCGATCAACATCTGGCTCTACCTTGGGACACATTGCTGCAACATAGGAATGTGAGAATCCAGAATCTGCATCCACACAACACACAATATAACATATGTAGTGTCCATCCAAAAATTATCGTATAACATTAAGCACATGAAAGATATAATCTCTTCATTTATTAACTATCTAGTAACATGAAAAACACATCTAGCTACAAAATGAAATACTAAAATATCAGGATATAAGGTTAGAAATACAATACAAAGGTGCCCCATGCCATCAAATGTGTTCAATATAGTGCATACTGAACATTTTCCTACTTTCAGGAAAATCTATCGGCTGTTTCTCAGATTTTCCATGTCCAATCCTGCACACTATAGGACTTTTTCCTATCTGAAAATCAAGTTTTCTGTGACCATCAAACCAATTTTTCATTATATTTCTCTTATGATTTTTCTTTGTGGCAGTCTATATGACTAATGACCTGGAACATTTTACTTCAAAACTCTCAGATGAAGTATGTAAGATACCCATGACATGTATTTCTTCATTTTTCATCTCATTCTTATTAATTTCCATTTTGTCCGACTCACCTTCAATTAGCCACTTTTAAATGGAAAAAATGACATCATAATAAGATGGAGCTTGTTGTAGTAGATAGGGAGGCTTCTTATCTGTTGATGTTTCCTTGTTCCTTTCATCCTCTGACTGATGCTAAAGTTTTTGCACCTGTATTGTTATGGCATCCATCTGGGTAGGGAGTTCAACCTTCATAGCACTGACTTCCTTGGCATGGATTTCCTCCGTCATTAATAACTTATTCTGAATACATATTTGACCAGCTTCAATATTTTTTATTACTTTTTCATTATCTTCTTTTATGGTCATCAAGCAATGTTGCATAGAGTTTATCTCTTTCTCATTATTCGCTTGTATGATATGTAACTGATTATTATAATCGAATCTCATGATGTTCATTTATTTATCCATAGTTGACACTCTATTATGAATTGAACTTATTTCTTCTTGATAACTTTTTTCCATGGTAGTCACATGATTTTAATGATTAAATTCAATTATGGTTATATTTTCCTCTAGAGCTAATAACTTTCTTTGCATAGAATTAATTTCCCTGTCATGATTAGCTTTCATGGTTTCCATTTCCTTAGCATGCTGACTCTACATGTCGATCCTCATGTCCTCCATATTCTAAGCACAGTTTTCTACTACGGGGGATACATGGTCAGAGTGTTTAACTTTCATGATTTCCACCTCCTCATCATGTTTTTCTAGTTGAGTGTACAAAGTTCTCATATCCTTGACATAATTAGTTATAATTTTTTCTTGATTAAGATCCATATTTTTTACCAGCTGTGTTTGACTGAACTGCATGTCTTTAAACCACTTCTTTAGTTCTTCTATAAGATTCTTATCATTATCCCTTTCATTGTTGACACCGATTTGATAACTTGTTCCTGCTTTTCCACTATGATGGATTTGTCTTGCAACGGTACAAGCGTATGGCACATTCTGATATGGAGAATTGTCTTGAAGTATTTCATTGACTATTGGATCCTTTACAATATCACTCTCATTCTTTTTCATAATGTTAGGGGCACAAGGTGGATTACTTTGATCACCATATCTATTTGTAAAGGAATTGATGATGTCATGTAAATAAGCAAAAGAATCTTCAAGACAATTATGAAACCAATTTAAAGCATCACCCTCTATAAGAAAAGCAAAAAGGATGCATTTTGACATATTCATGTTTATATTGGGGAGAACTATAATATTTTATTATTGTATGAGTAAACCTGCATAGATGCTTTCAAACAATGACTTAATCAACACCCGAGAACAAAGGCAATTTATGAATTGCCTCTTCTGTCATATCATGGAGAAAATAAGTAAAATGACACGGGGTAGAATCATCCATGATAAATTACCTGAACGGATAAGAAGGGACAAAATGGATGCTAGAGAGGGATGCCTCCTCAAGAAAATCAAGAGATCTACAAGAAGTGAGCTTCTAGTAGAAATTCTTGTAAGAAATGAAAGCAATGGAGTCGCCACTTGAACATGAATCTAGCTCTAAGATCCAAAAGGAAAAAACAACTAGATATAAGGGAGGGCTTCCTTCCTGAGAAATAATAAATGAAAGAAGTGGAGTCACCACTTAAATAAGAAATGAACCGAAATGCCGAGGTGCTAAAAGTGTAGATGAAACGATTAATGAGATGACGAAAGATAGGGTGATGAAAATATCAAATGACTTCAGGCAATGTTGTGTCGCTTACCCAACTAATGAATGGCAAAATAGATGAGATGATTAAAACAATGTCGATGAAACCAAGGACAGAAAAGACTCTATCCCCAACAAAGGCACCAAAATATGTTGTTGTTTCTAGCTCAAATGAAAAGATGAGAAATGAGAAGAATAATGAGGAAATGTTGTTGAAACACAGAGAATAAAATATCCTCAGCAATGATGCCAAAAATTGTTGTCGCACAGAATGTCTAGGCACTGCGACAACGCTCAGATTGGGGGCTGCCACCTTGATCCCCAGTCTCTCCATTTATGCCATCTCCTTAAGGTAGACTAAGGGTGGTAGACCCTATGGAAAAAATGAATGAAGAAGAGCTACTTGGGAACCAACCAGTTCGGGAAACACAGTGAAGCGATCAATTACTTGATTAAGATTTAGTAATATTTATAGGATTTGATTAGATTTTAAACAATTGATGCCAGTGCCTTACGGACTCAACTATCTTGCTAGGAAATTTAGGACCAAGTAATTGATTTGCAATTACTCCTTGGATGAATGACTATCGTATATGAAGTGCAGATCCTAAAGCTAATATGAGATGCAAGAAACTTCATTAATTTTACTTAAATGCCTATCTAAGTTTTAATCCTCTGATCATTTCTATATTGAGCTTGATTTCATAGTAATTGGGAGAAAGAAGATAAGGTGAAGTACATTAAGGTGTGATTAAAGATACCTCTCCTGAAAATATAACGTACCCAGTACCTTCGGCACTATAGAGAGTTGTGGCTCTGACGACTGCAAGGTCACCATTTTAAGTACTATTAAAAGGAGGCTTCTTAAGAAAAGATGGATGGATACCTGTCTCTCTATCGACCAAACTTATGCTTGGAAGTAAATTTTATTTATGAAAACTAACTTATATGCAAATGCACTAGAAGATGAGAAGAATTTAGACCCAAGGATTATAAACACTTGTGTAAAAAAATCCCTTAGTCACTAAAATAAAACGTTCACTTTATTGGATGAAGACTTAAAAATAGACCCCTGAAAATATTTTAATTAAAACACAAGATTATTTCAAATATTTTTTGATACAATTATAGCTCAAAGAGAACAAAAATTTCTTTGCAATCAATGTCAATAAATGCTAAGAAAATACTCAGTTTGTGAAACAAAAGGTATGCATTTTATCATAATTCCATGATAGAGTACTTAATTTTCAGAAATTAGTTTTTTGGACAACAGTAAGAAAATGTTTATGACAATAGCAATATGAAAATGAAAATAGTAAGCCATCATTGATATCTTTATGTCAAAAATTTACTGAATTTTTTCCAAACTTGCCCATATAAATTATCAAAAAATTTCAGCCTCTTATGGTGTGATTTCCAGAATTATATCAGATCTGATATACTTATTACAACCAACAATTAAAACACGAAATAAGCCTAATGATGAATGCCAAACTCAAGAAACTAATTCACTAATTTATTAGACAACCTAGGATCTGATTTTAGGCTAACCCGCATGAAATTTTGCTACTATTATATTTTAGACTTCAGAAATAGAATTATTCAGAGAAAACAACCACCCAAAATTTAGATCTCTGCCAAATTATTTATAAAAATTAAACATGAATGACTTATGAATGTATTTAGCAATTTTTTTAGTTAATTTCAAACCACTTAGAAGTCTTTTTCGCCAATAATAGAAATGTATATGACTATTTTAGCATACAGTGAGGTAAAATATGGTTTAGAGATCAAACCCTTAAGCCGTAGGCCTTGAAGATCACTTGCCCAAGTTGCCAAAAAAAAATTCGATACCTGAAACACAATTTTTTACTAAATTTTCTGCAAAAAAACCCACCAATGATCAATTTCAGAAAATTAAATATTCAGATAAAAAATGGAGCAAGGGGAATCTAGCGCCAATGAGAGCTAGCACTAGGCCCAATAGAATTAACATTGTCCTAGAGGAAGGCAGATATGGGTTTAGGAGCCCCAAAACTTGAAACCCTTGTTGTGAGAAAATTATTTTTCTTCAGATATTCAGATTTATTGCAAAATCTTTAATGGTTGGCCCTGCAAAAATATCTGGGACAAGGTATTGCCGATGAGGGCCTAGATTTGTCTCAAAACCCCTAGATCTGCTTCAAAAAATCTTAGATCTAAAGATTTACTTGGCTGATTTCCAAGACCTATTCGTGCGAACATTCTTCGAGCCAAGATCTTGCTCTCCAAGGTCTAGATCTAGCTCAAATCTAAAGATTTTCTTGACTGATTTCTCAGATCTATTCCTTCACATAATCTTTGAACCCAGATCTTGCCCTCGAGAGTCTAGATCTCGTTCATATTTAAAGATTTTCTTGGTTGATTTTTCAGATCTATTCCTCCACAAGTGAAAAGAAAAAACCGAATACCGAATATGTACAAAAATAGAGAAAATTCCAAAAACCCAAGTGTTAAAATTTAAAATTATGTTACAAAAGTTTAGATCTACACAAGTAAATAATAGGTCTACACAAATAATTTACAAATCTATACAAATAATTTACAGATCTATCATATCTGAAGAGTATGAGTCCAACTTTGCTCCTAGATCTGATAATCTAAGGCTCTTAATAGCTATATTTATCAAAATTTCCACAAAATATTTAAAATATTTTGATCTTTTAGAGAGGTACTAGCTCAAAAACGCCCTACAGAAAAAATATTATCATTAGATAAATATTGAGACTTATATGAAGTAGGCTATTTAGAAGATATGTGTTGAGAGTTGGCTGGTCCAACTCAAGACTATCCCCAAATGATCAATGAGAACTTGAGAGATATTATGTAAACACTAGATCAACTGTCAAATCAAGTAGATAAATAGAACAACAATAAAATTCTAAAGAATTACGGATACCTACTGTTTCAATCAAAATTAAAAATGTTAATGTATATTTAAAAAACTAAATAAGATACATGTATTCAGAGTATTCTAAAAGAGATATTGATTGATAGTTTTAACATAACATTAATTCAAATTCAAACAATGTTACCATAAATTCATTAAGGGGAACACTACAACATGTTGAAACCCCAAAGAATTTTCCATTAATTCAAAAAAGTATACAAGAGAGCCTGAGAGCTTAGTACACAATCCAAAAGATCGAATCAATGGACTAACAAATGACTTCCTATTTAAAGATAAATCCTTCAACAGCTAGTTCAAGTGATCCTTGTCAAGGCAATCTCGACTTTTGATGAGGATCAAAATTTCTTTTAATCTCATCCGTCGAAATTTTAAATTCTTGAGGAAATTCAAATTTTTCAATTAAATTTACTTTAATTAACTCAAAATAAATTTTTTGACTTTGACTTAATCTTGAGGGACCAAAGGCTTAAAATTTAGTAAATTAATTAATTTACCTTAGTCCGAGGACCTTTTAAATTTTGATTTTTAAGGACCGATGAATTTTTCCTTCAAAGAATTTAAATTTGCTTAGGACCTAGAATTAATTAAATTTATGGCTGAGGCTTTTAATTAATTTTTTGGCCAGAAAATATAATCAATTAACTTATGACGAGATAAATTATTTTTCCAAGCCTCAATACTCTTTATATCATACTTTTCATATATTTTACATCTCAAATGGGAAAACCCATCTGTAATAGACCCTCATAGACTACCCATTTCTGCGACACAAATATAATCCAGTACACCAAGCAATTTGTAATAAGATAACCTAATCAAATAGTTAGGATTATTCCCAAATCACTTTTAAATAGAATTGATCTATAACACTAGGACTCGCCTAAGATGCCAGTGAAAAAATCCATTCTCGCTTTGGGGTAATACTAAAGAAAAACTCTGCCGACCATATGAGAATGGAGACAAAAAACCTCCCAGAATGTAGATCATCACTAAAAAAGTAGGTTTACCTAGGAAATTACATTATGACACAGATTTGGTGAGATTATTTACATCATATACATGCAGAATGGGTTTACATTGTAACATGATAAGTAGGTCGATGATAATAGCTAAAGGGCATGGACACATCGATCGGGCGATATCTATTTTTTGGAAAACAAGGGGTGTACTGCTATGGGTCGTTGACACATAGTGGTCAACATGGTCCATTCCATTTAAAATTTGAAATGGTATCATACCTATACTCCTGTTGGCTGAATTATTATACGCGAACTTAGCTTGGGCAAGCACAGTATCCCACTGTTTGGGATATTCATTAACTAAGCTCCTCGAAATACTTTCTAGGCTTTTGTTTACTACTTCAGTTTGACCATAAGTTTGTGTGTGATATGTTGCACAGAAATTTAAATCGGTGCTTATATTTTCCATAAAGTCCTACAAAATTGGCCCATGAATCTAGTGTTTTCGTCTCACATGATACTACAAGGAAATCCATGTAGTCCTACAATTTCTTTAATAATAGGATTGCCACATTAGTTGCGTCAGTGGTTTTAGTAAATGGAAGGAAATGTTCCATTATTGAAAATCTAATGCGAACAAAAATAAGCCATTAACTCACATTGTTCAAGGTAATCCTAGAATAAAGTCTATGCTGATTGAATCCCAAGGCATGCTAGGAATGGGAAATGGCTAATACAACCCAATTTTATGACTGATCCCTTTTTCCTGTTGACATATCCTACATACTTACGCAAATATTTTCACAATACCTTTCATACCTAGCTAATAGAAAATATAATTAACAAAAAAATTGTTTATCAGCTCTGAAATGTCCAACTAGTTCTCCACTATGCTTTTCCTGTATTAAATTATCCCTCATATAACACCTAGGAATACAAAGTTTGATTTCTTTGAATGGTTATACCTCTTGAATCATGTAGCTAGACCAATGTGTTGTATTTGTGCTCACAATATTTTCACTTGCTGCATAGGATTCTTTAAAATCAACATCACTTTTATACATCTTTCTAAGTTCATCAAACCTTGTAAAATAAAACTAATTGTCTTATAGAATTAAATTAATGTAATTAAGGAACATGCTACTTTATTTGACAATCCATCGGTATGTTTAATTAGAAACGTTTTTCTTTTTTTAAATGCACCTACTTAGGATGCCTCTGATTTAGTTTTTCCTAACAATTTATAAATTGTGATGTATGATTATTATTGATTATGATAAATTCCTTACGCATAAGATAATGCTGTAACTTCTTCAAAGACTATATAATAGCATAAAAGTCCTTATCATATGAAAAATACTTCTGTTTATATTCATTTAACTTTTCATTGAAGTAGGGAATTGGACATCCCTCTTGACTTAAAGCTTCTTTGATAACAACATTCCTCACATTTGTCTCAACTTGAAATGATTTTCCAAAATATGCTAGGGTTGAAACTGGTTGTTATGTTATCCCATGTTTGAGCAATTTAAAATTGTGATATTCTGCTACAGTCCACTTAAAGGTTGATTATTCTCCTTGACGGTTTAAAAAATAGGTGTGCACATACTACTAAAACCTTTAATAAGCTTTTTATAAATACTTTCAAGGCCATGCAAACTTCTTACCTTGAATATTTTCATGGGATTGGCCAATTTATATTTTTTTCACTTTCTCTGGTCCATCTTC
The DNA here is from genome assembly GCA_000404065.3 of Pinus taeda. NCBI lineage: Eukaryota > Viridiplantae > Streptophyta > Pinopsida > Pinales > Pinaceae > Pinus > Pinus taeda. Next base: position 23,243 of record APFE031655236.1, read on the forward strand.
AAGTCACCTTGAAAGAGTACGAAACCCCCAAATAAATCAATTCATCCTTCCATAAACTACCTTTTTAAAAAAATTAATTAGCAAACTCTCATTTTGTACCAGCATCCATAATAGAAATTGAGGTGTTGTAAAGTTTCTTATCTTGTCATGTGTACAAGACAAAAAATCATCCACATAAACTATAAACAAAATTTCCTTATGAAATTATTTAAAACTCAATTCATCAAAATGGATAAAAGTTTTGGGCACATTTGTTAGACTAAAGGGAATCACAAGAGCCACTTATATAACACATGATTAGTTTTAAATGTAACTTCCCCTCTTCTCCTTCTCTTAATATGAAATTTTGATGATACTTCGCTTTTTACATCAATATTTGGAAAACTTAACATTGTTTAGGGAACTCAATTAATATCATCACTTCGTGGGAGTGAAATCATACCCGATAGTAATTCGTTGATAGCCTCAAATCATTACACATTCTCTAGCCATCGTTGTTTTTTGGAAAACGACTAAGATTTTATTTAATGAGACCTTTATCTAAAAAATACTAAACCTACCTTTTCACCTCTTTATTTTCTCGTAGTGTCATTCGATTGGCTACGTTATTTTGTAGAGTGGATCGTAGAATCGAATCAATGTGATGGCTAATGCTTCTAACAAGAGCCAGACTACTTGGTAGCTCATCCACAATAATGTTAACAAACTGATCTAACATGCTTCTAATTTCTTCAGGAAGGTCTTTCAAATTGGTATTGGTGAGAATTACCTGTGTTTTCCTAATTAGAGAAAAGTGTACCTCTTCTCTTTTTCTTTTTGCAACAGCTCCTTCCCACTCAAAAGCAACACACTAGGATTTTTGCTTCATCCTTAACTACTTCACATGTTAAAGGCAACAAAACATGCTTCTTTCCATCCTTTTTAAGAGTGTGTGTATTCTTCCCACCATCATGAATGGCTTTCCTATCATATTTCTATGTCCTCCCCAATAACATATGGAAAACATCCTTCGACATTACATCACAAACCAATTCATCCTTATACCTTCCAATTTGGAGCTTTACTCTACACTATGCACTAACCAAAACTTGGTGGCCTTTTTTTAACCAAGGCACTTTGTAAGGATGATGATGTGTTGTATTTTTTAAATTCAATTTTTCTACCATTTCAATAGAAACCAAGTTATCAATAATTCCACTATCAATTACAATCTTGCAACACTTACCTTTAGACTTACACAAAGTTCTTAATAGACTTATTCTTTTAGCTAGCTCTTCAGCTTCCTTTTTTGCCTTCATCATCACTCTTTTCATTAACAAAGATTCACTTATTTTAGGAAATTCTTCAATGATAACCAGATTTCCATCTTCTTCCACAACATGAACACCTATCTAACTCACTAGTGCATTCTTAGGACGTCTGTAAGACATATTTTTTAGTTTCCCATATCTGAAACATTTAGGATGATAATATCTTCCTCGCCCTATGCCTTTGGAGAATGATATTCTCCCTCTTGAATCACCTCCCTTTGGTGGTTTACTATTGGAGCTTCCTTTCTCTTCTCTTGTAGACTAGATTTTTTTTCTGTCACTTTGTTGTCATTTTCTTCTTGCAGGACTTCTTCCTTGACTTCTCTGACTTTGCTTCTGAGTAAGCTTCTCTTCTACCTTCAAAGCAACTTTATATGGGTCCTCAATAGTATTCAAAGATAAATGGATGATTTCTTCTTGAATACCAAATCTCAAACCGTTTATATATCTAACAACTTTCTTTGCATCGTCTTCTACATGACCAACTCTAATATTTAACATATAGAACTCCTTAGTATATTCCCTTATTGACATGGATTTTGATCTAAAATAGGTTTCCTAAGGAAAATAATAAAATAATAGTTAAGATAATAAAATAGGACTTATGAATTTTTAAAGAAAAATAAAGTAAACTATTTTTTTAATTGTATTTTCAGTTTATCTCCATGTAGGTTCACTAAAATTTCAATAGTAGACACTTGTTGTACGCATAATTAAATTCCAAATCCTAACGAGTACCCACTCTACATACTTCTGAGTAGATCCACATTGAAAAAAATTGAGAATACATGAAAAAAATGTTGAACATGTTTTTTCATATATTTTTAAATTTTTATTATACCTACTTTCAAGGAGATATATTGTAAGTTGTCTTAGTCAAATTTATGTGAATTTTAATTAGTTGTTTTAAATTAAATCATTTTATTTTAGTTTTAAAATAGAATTGAAAAATAGATATACTAAATTAATATTTATTAATTTTATTTCATTTTATTTTAACTTTTGTTACGGATCTTTGATTGGTTAAACAAATTAACGTAATTATTTGTATTTGGGATTAAATTTATTTGTTAGAAATAAAAAATTAAAAAATATATTAATTAATATTTTTAAATAAACTCCCATGTAGATGTTATGTCATTTGATATTGAATTTCTAATTATTCACCATCGAGATGACATGATTGTGTCATAGGTTACATTGATCTCAACCAAATTTCTAGTTTGAAAGAACTCTAGCCAATTAGTTCACCATCCAAATGATATGACCATGTTAGAGGTTAATCCAATGTCCATCAATTTCGTCAAGCTTCCATAGCCATTCCATGAGAAAAAAACGAGTTTACCATCGAGAGAAGATGCTATGGGAGTGATGGTAAGTGAATTATTCTTAGTTCTTCTAAGGGTCCAAGCAAAAGTAGGTAGGAACAAGAGATATTATGTTCAGGTCCTAAGAGGTTTGCCCTTAGTTCCACCCACCATTGATAATCAAACTCAAGGAAGTAAGACCACAACCTAGAGATATTTTTTAGGAAAGTTAGGTATTGTTCATTATGAAGGATTGAAACACTTTATCCTTGTAGCTAAGACCCCTTACATTAGGGACACACACTTATTTGAATCGATAAGGATGGAGAACACTACTTCCTTTGTAGAGAGAGATCATAAACAAAACAAAAAAGATGTCGGTCCTTATATGTGTAAGCGGCTCCTCTCCTTCCACATGGGCATCATTGGGGGAGAAATATCATACCACATGCATTCATATTAGGTGATATATATTGAGGAAAAAATGACATAATATATTGAACATATAATAGGGGGTAACGAGTTTTTATATTGCTAGGTATAAAAAATGGAGGTCAAAGATAATGGAAAAATATAAAGGGGTATAAAAAAATATTAATGAAAAATGGATACCTACAATATTTGGTGAAAGTAGGGGTTTTTTAAATTGGGAAGGTGTACTCGGTTCGTATTGGTAGGGGGTTAAATAATATGATTTTGAGAGGTATTTTCCAATATGTAGTCAAATTAACGATATTGTTTAGTATGCCACGAACACGTGTGATATGTCAGAGGTTCATTAAGTGAAGTCCTCATGGATACTTCTTTCTCCATATAGTAACTAAGATGAACGAAGGATCCAATAAAATAAAAATTGATCGGTCAAGGGAAAGGTCTTACCTAGTTTGAAAAATCACCGAACTTGAAAAAAAGTCCCATTCCTTTGCCAAAGTGCCATAAGAGGTACTAAATCCATGGGATCAAATAATATTGCTATCGTTCTTAGTTCCAACATTATTTTTGAGTGAGGATTTTTCATATTGTAGGCTTCTTCGTGGTGCCTAATGTGATTTTTGCAACATCATTAACACCCCTAAAAGAAAAAGAGAAGTCACTCCTTCAATTCCATCTCCTCATCCTCATCGTATATCTTCATAGGCATTCAAGTTCAAAAATTAGTGACATGAACATTTCATGGCGGTAAGGTTGGGTAGCTCATTAATCCAACTGCAGTGATTTTCAAAGGGTCATTTCAAAGGAGGTCATCAATATGCTACTCTCGTTCAGGCTTATAAAATATTGGATATGTTTCCCATGGGAACATGGGAACATGAGAGTTATGCATATATCTGTAGGAGAATTATCATCACATGAACCTAACAGTTGTAGTTGTACACACGATGATCACTCTAATCATCATGTATTGCCTACATGATTGTTATCGCTGGACTTCAACCCCATAATTGATTTGACCAGATTGTTTGGATGTTATGAGTGTTACATGATCCTCAACTCCATTCAAGCCTTCTACTTTCCTACAACTATATTTTCTTATTCCTAACATCGACAAACATTTATCAACACTGAACAATGTCAAGTGATAAAAAATGCTCATTTCTAAATTATATATGTGTGTGGAAACAATTTTATTGAAGGTAGTTTTAGCTAAAAATATAAAGATTTTTTGTTTTTTTATGTTTAAATTTGTTTTCACATTTTAAAATAAAATTTTAAAATATTTAGTTAGAAATAAGTCTTATTTTCTTGGACCCAAAACTTGAAAATTGATCAGAATAAAAATATGTTTACTTGAAAATTATTTGTGATTCATTTCAATTACTTTAAAAAACTATTTAAAATAAAAATAATAAATCAATAAAAATGACTAACTTCAGTGTTAATTAGAGATTAAATTATAATAAATTTTATCCATCTCTTTTAAGAAAAATTAATATATTATATTATTCTACTAAAATTAATGAAAAAAAGTGAATTAGATTGATTTAGGATTTAATACTATTTTCCTATTTAATAATAATAGGAAAATGTCATATGCAAAATCGAGAGAACATTGAAGATTGAAAGCAAGCAAAATACCATTTAAAAATTCAAGGAGTATAGGTACTGGATGAAAGAAAAGTCCAACAAAGTGTTTGATGCAGGAGCATCTTGCTGAGAATATTATTGTTCATTTGGTTGATTTAGGGGGGTGATGTTTTTAATTATTTTCAGGAATTTTGTATAGAAATAGTGAGAAATCTATGTGTGAGGTTTTTAGTTGTGAAATATTCTTAACTATGTGAGAATATCAAGGTTAATTGAAATGTGTAGATCTCGTAGAGATCTTAGGGATTACGAGATCCTTGAATAGGAATTAGTTGAGTAAATCATGGATTCGGTATAATCCATAATTATGTAATTAATCTATAAATATAAGCCTGCTAGGAGCATGAGAAATAGTGTAAAATAAAGTGTTAGACAATGTTAGAAAGAGTTAAGTAGTGGAGAGAATAAATCAGAGCACGAGATGTTCTGAATATATATGTAAATACTCTGATGAATGAAAGGAGTTTTGTGTTCAAAACGTGTTTATGCGTGATCTTTTATTATGCAATTTATTTTCCTTGATTCCTTAAATCGTAGGTGAATATATGTTATAATCTAGAGACAAATTAAACATGGCGGAAGTGCAAATTCTTGGCGGAATGAGGAAACCCTGATAAATTTGTGAAGAAACCTGAAAGAAGATCATGATTGTTCGATCGACAAATCCAATAGATCTATGGTCATCACGTGCCAACAAGCGTAGACATTAATTCCAAAATCAAATGTGATAGTTTGTAAAGTTGAGTTAATAGCTCCGTTAATCATGACCATTTGCTTGAAGGATTTAGATCTAATAGTAATTACGTTAGAAAATGCACAAGTTTTAATATAGATTTCGAACATGATATTTTATGGAATATGATTTAATCCAGTTCAATTCTAGATCGATCATAGCTGTTCATTATGAAGGAACGAGATCTGACAGATATTGCTCCGGAAGATGTGTGTTGCTTAATTTAGAATTCGGATGCGATAAGGTTTAAACTGGATTATAATTTGTTTGGGATCCATCAAGAGATCGAGGTATATTATTTAATTAAACATGGGTTTAATTAATTTAAATCACATGAATTATGTAATAGACATGGCTTCACTTCACCAAAGATGTATATGTGGGCCCATAACCCACAGGTCCACACACAAAATTTGTAAAGTCGCAGCCTTGCTACATCAAAGTGGTATCAGAGCATAAGAAGATTCTAAACAAAGCATAATTTGTCAGTGTTAATCTTTATAATTTTTGTGCAGAGTAACAGTAGAGGAAGATGAGAAAATTTGCAGCAGCCTAGAGCAAGGAGTGCTAATATGGTTCCAGAGAAGACAACCAGAGAGATGCCAAAAGACTAAGCTCAGAGGGGAAAATCTTATTGAGGTGTTGCGCGGCAAGAAGGAGACTTGTTACTACAAAGGTTGATTGCAGCTCAGAAGTTAAAGCTGTTAGAAAGACTAGAAAGCATATGACAAGGAAAATCATAGGCACAACGGAAGCAAAGGGAAAAGGAGAGGAGTCAGTTTTAGAATTTGATTGAGGTAAATATTTTCTTTTATTGAATTTTGAATATTGATTTGAGTTTGAAGAATTAGTGGAAAATGCACATGGAGAAACTTAGGAAAGGTTCAAATAAATGTCAGATGAGTCAAGAAGAGCGTAGGATAAGTATTGTAGAGATGAGAGCAGAGTTGGATATACTACAGGAATGGTTTCAAGAGAAAGAGAATGAAGACCGAAGACATGGATGGAGAATAAGGAAACCGGTCAAGTGGAATCGATTGCAACAGAAATGGAATGCTATGTTGATGAAAAAACTTGAACAAATACATATTTCTTTGTTGGAGAAGGAGAGACTCATAGGAATTGAGTCACAGCAAAGAGGATTTGTTGAAACCTAGAAATTCCATGGTAGGAATTTGGTGCTTGAAGCATCAAAAGAGACCGAAATGTTTGGTATTTTTAAAACTGATAGCTTTTCTGTGAATGCAAGTATGATACTAAATAAGGAATTTGTTGCTATAGAGACAAGAAATGACCATTGTTATGATCAAGAGGTCTTTTGTGAACCTGAAGGAAATTGTGATGATTGTTTTTCATTCCATGAAGTTGAGTTTGTAGCTCAATTAGAAAATGAAACAATGGCTAAAGAGACAGAAGCCAAAGAAGTGGAGGCCATACAAACTGTAACAAAACGAGCGATGGACACCATAGAGAACATCAACAATGTTGATGTGATCAACAAAGAGGAACTACTCCTAGAGCATGGTGGAGAAAATTGCTTTATAGATATATAGAGTTAGGTTTACAGGTCGAGTGATGATGATGGAAAACTTTCAAATTTAATTCTTACTAATCTTAGCATGACAGAGTTACCTGGCAAAGCTATAGGTGCAAATAGTGAGCCAGTTCGAGACTCATTCAAAATTTGGAAACCAAGAAAATGGGTATTCAAGTTTCCACATGCAGTTCACGAGTCTATTTTTCCAGGACAAAGGATGATGCGGTATGGAAATTCGAGAATCATGTTAAATAATTCTATGAAGATATAATTCCGCGAAATTAATGCCAGACTACATAATGACATTATTGCTTTGAAGGACCATCAACAAAATGGAGTTTGGAATCATGGAGGTAGCAAGTCATTTAGACTTGTAGATGTCACATTACTATAGAAAAGTGGCAGACCTCATAGACAGGAGTCTATGATTTTTGTTTTCTACATTGGGAGTCTGATGCAGGAGCATCTTGCTCAGAATATTATTGTTCATTTGGTTGATTTAGGGGGGTGATGTTTTTAGTTATTTTTAGGAATTTTGTATAGATTGAGTGAGAAATCTACATGTGAGGTTTTCAGTTGTGCAATATTCTCAACTATGTGAGAAAAACACAAATAATTGATATATGTAGATCTCATAGAGATCTTAGGGATTATGATATCCTCTAATAGGAATTAGTTGAATAGATCATGGATTCAATATAATCCATAATTATGTAATTAATCTATAAATATAAGCCTGCGAGGAGAGTGAGAAATAGTGTAAAACAGAGTGTTAGATAGTGTTAGACAGTGTTAGACAGTGTTACAAGGAGCTAAGTAGTGGAGAGAATAAATCAAAGCATAAGATGTTCTGAATATATATGTGAATACTCTGACGAATGAAAGGATTTTTGTGTTAAAAACGTGTTTCTATGTGATCTTTTATTATGTAATTTATTTTCATTGATTCCTTAAATTGTAGGGAAATCTCTCTTAAATACAGAATATAATATAGAGACAGACTAATCTTGATGGAAGTGTAAATTCTTGACGGAATGAGGAAACCTTGATAAATTCGCGAAGAAGCCTGAAAGAAGATCAGGATCATCCGATCGACACGTCCAACAGATCTACACTCATCGAATGCCAACAAGTGTAGACATTAATTCCAAAATAGGACACAATAGTTTATAAAATTGAGTTAATAGATTAGTTAATCGTGACTTTTGGTTTGAAGGATTTAGATCTACCGGTAATCATGTTGGAAAATGCACGAGTTTTAATATAAATTTCGGACGTGATATTTTATGGAATACGATTTAATCCAGTTCGATTCCAGATTGATCATAACCGTTCGTTATGAAGGAATGGGATCCGATGGACATCGCTCCAGAAGATGCGTGCTGGTTAATTTATAATTCAGACTCGATAAGGTTTAAACTAGATTTTAATTTGTTTGAGATCCATCAAGAGATCAAGGTCTAGTTAATTAAACATGGGTTTAATTAATTTAAATCACACGAATCATGTAATAGATGCAGCTTCACATATGCTTATAATGAACAAGTGAGTAATGTACTAACATGCACTAGTTCCTAATAATCCCAATAATTGACACATGCATGTGATATATCTTAATTACCTTCATGGGCATTTTAGATATGGAAATTATTGGGGAATTATATCAGTAATACACATTGGTGCACTACATTTATGATATACAATGATAAACATTGTATATGTTATAAATCCTTATGTGTATTTTATACCATGAAAGAATGGATGCATACTTCATACATTAAAATAATAATGTGTATGACAACTTGAATGCTATAAATTTTTAAAATATAAAAAAAAGGTATAAACAACTTTGTTGATAATTTCACTTGTTTATTTATGACTTTGTTAAATATTTAAAATAATTTTGAAAAATATATTAGCTTATTAATTTAAATTCATATTGATGTTCAAAAAATAATAAACCTCATTACTTTATTCATTTATGAAACTATTAAACATGTGAAATAGTTAAATTATTTGTAAAATGTGTGATGTATATCATGTTAGATTGATATGGGTGAATTAAAAACCTCATTATCTTATTCATGTGTGGTATTTCATGCTAAAATGAAATAACGACAATAAAATATGAAATATAATTTATTGGTGTCGCTGTTAAGTATGTCAAGTAGTTAAAGTATTGATAGGAATGAATTAAAATCCTCATTGCTTTATTCATTACTTTATTCGTTTTTGATACTTTAGGTTAAATTGATATCGGAAAAATAAAACATGAGGTAGTTCTTCTCATTTTGAGGATAGAAGTACATCAAGGAAGGCTCAATAATACAACAAAAACATATAGCCTAAAATCTTGTTCTATCACCTTTTCATATAATATTTTAATTTTAATATAAATTAATCTTAAATGTCTTTAATATTGATGTAAAAATAATATATATATACATATAATATATATATATATAATATATATTATATATATATATATATATATAGTATAAAATTAAATTTTATATCTATAAAATTTAGAATTTATTTAATGTAAATTATTATAATAATTTCCTGTTTAAAAGAGAAAATTTTTATTACTATATCTCTTTTAATCAAAAAATTACTAAGTATTGAGAGGTCAAATTTCTTGATGCAAAAATCTTTTTAGAGTGCAAAATTTGAAAAATAATTTGCATCTAAAGAGATATTCCTCTAAAGTCTTGATAAATCCATGGCACTTTTCCATATATATATGTATGTGTAGTTTTATGTTGTTTAAATTGCATTTTGAATACATAAATGGATGAATGGGTTGACCCAAATCTTAAATTTGCAATTCCAACAAATCTCTGCTATATTTTAAACAAAATTGATAATAATAAGACTACTTTTAATCATAAAAAATAAATTAGAATTTTGTTGAGAAAGAGATAATCCACAGTGTCCATCATTTTAGTAATCAAACTTTCAAATATATATCAAGATCCATCATCCTGATGTGATGTGGAGAGAAAGGTTGCAAGGATGAGCCTTTATAAGCTTTTTTTTTTAATATATACATAGATGACATTGAAATGCCTTACTTAATATGGATCACATGGTTCATATTAAAATGTTTTTATATTCTTAATATATTTTTACATACACATCAATATTATTTAATTGAAATATTTTAATTTTTTTTTTCTAAGTTATACTAATTCTATTAATGAAAAAAAGATATATACACTGAGGCTGGAGCCTATACTTAACTATGCTAGGGGAATGGCATCAACCAGTAAAGTCTGGATTTGAACTGCCCAGAAGGGAAACTAGTCCGTAACAGAAAATAGTTCAGAGAATGAGCTTGCTGCCCACGTAGGGGAAACCATCAAAGCATCCAGTTTGGTATCATTGTATCTAATGAGGCAAAAAGAAAAAGAACGACTAAAGAGCTGAAAAACTCATAGTTTTTCACCAAGTACCCCATTGAAAACAAGAAAAGCTAAAAAAAAAGAGTCCTAGAAACCTGAGACACGTAGCATGTTGAGTGGTAGACTGTGTGGTGAACGCGTGGCATGTTGAGTGGCAGCAAGGCGGCAGACAATGAGTCAGACATGCGGCATCGAGGTGGCAGGCTAGGGATGTGGCGGTGACAGAGGGTGTTCCTCCACAATGAAGAACCTATACTCCTCCATGTTGCCACTTGACAGCAGCGATGTCTCCGTGTTGCCAGCCTGCAAATCTGGGTGTTCTTCCTCGACTAAACAACAATATTCATCCGTTACCTAGTTTATTTGCGGAGCCTCGTTCACCTCCTTCCCTCCGTGTCTGGTCTGGTGCTCCTGGCTTCACTCCTCTGCTCCTTGAAGGCTCGTCTGAGCCAGTTCCTGTTTGGCTTGGGTGTGGCTGCACCCTGCTATGGTGCTCCCACCACCAGCAATGTTCAAAATCCCAATTTCTCTGGTGCTACCAACCCCCATCGTTCCTTGCTCCTGAATTGCAATGGTGCATCCACCAGCCTCGGTGGCTTATTCCTCAGAGCTTTTTCTCTTCCTCGTGAAATCGTATGGCGATGGTGGTTGTAATGAGGGGCTTATTCAGGGCGAAGCAGAGGGTGAATTGGGAATTATGGGAATGTAGTTGAGGAGTGGGTATAGTGCCTCTAGGAAACATGGTAGAAATGGAGGGGACACTTCTCAGAGGTGAGGCAGAGGCCACCGAGTGGAGGCGACCTCTACCATTGCACGTATTTGGGTAATGACCTAGGATTTGCTCAGCTAGAGAGGATGTGGTATTCGAGGCAGGAGAGCACTAGGGGCGACTCAGGCGTCCTTGTCTCCCACCCTTCCGACTACGCATACGGTGTCGCACCATGCTGTCTGCCAACGTATGCAAATTTCATCCAGAATTGGGCACAATGGGGTGCAACATCATAGTGGAGCTAG
>APFE031655236.1:34642-83736 GCA_000404065.3 Pinus taeda
AAGGGTCATTTCAAAGGAGGTCATCAATATACTACTCTAGTTCAGGCTTGTAAAATATTGGAGATGTTTCCCATGGGAACATGGGAACATGAGTGTTATGCATATATCTGTAGGAGAAATATCATATCATGAACCTGACAGTTGTAGCTATATGCACAATGCACTCCAATCTTCATGTATTTCCTACATGATTGTTATCACTCGGCTTCAACCCCAAAATTCATTTGATTGGATGGTCTCGATGCTATGAGTGGTGCATGATCGTCAACCCCATTCAAGACTTCTCCTTTCCTACAACTATATTTTCCTATTCCTGACATTGACAAATATTTATCGACACTAAACAATGTCAAGTGATAAAAAATTCTCATTTTTGGATTATATGTGTGTGTGTGTGTGCAAAATAATTATATTGAAGGTAGGTTTAGCTAAAAATATAAATATTTTTTGTGTTTTTTATGTTTAAATTTGTTTTCTCATTTAAAAATAAAATTTAAAAATATTTAGTTAGAAATAAGACTTATTTTCTTGGACCCAAAACCTGAAAATTGATCAGAATAAAAATATGTTTACTTGAAAATTATTTGTGATTCATTTCAATTGGTTTAAAAAACTATTTAAAATAAAAATAATAAATCAATAAAAATGACTAACTTCAGTGTTAATTAGAGATTAAATTATAATAAATTTTATCCATCTCTTTTAAGAAAAATTAATATATTATATTATTCTACTAAAATTAATGAAAAAAAGTGAATTAGATTGATTTAGGATTTAATACTATTTTCCTATTTAATAATAATAGGAAAATGTCATATGCAAAATCGAGAGAACATTGAAGATTGAAAGCAAGCAAAATACCATTTAAAAATTCAAGGAGTATAGGTACTGGATGAAAGAAAAGTCCAACAAAGTGTTTGATGCAGGAGCATCTTGCTGAGAATATTATTGTTCATTTGGTTGATTTAGGGGGGTGATGTTTTTAATTATTTTCAGGAATTTTGTATAGAAATAGTGAGAAATCTATGTGTGAGGTTTTTAGTTGTGAAATATTCTTAACTATGTGAGAATATCAAGGTTAATTGAAATGTGTAGATCTCGTAGAGATCTTAGGGATTACGAGATCCTTGAATAGGAATTAGTTGAGTAAATCATGGATTCGGTATAATCCATAATTATGTAATTAATCTATAAATATAAGCCTGCTAGGAGCATGAGAAATAGTGTAAAATAAAGTGTTAGACAATGTTAGAAAGAGTTAAGTAGTGGAGAGAATAAATCAGAGCACGAGATGTTCTGAATATATATGTAAATACTCTGATGAATGAAAGGAGTTTTGTGTTCAAAACGTGTTTATGCGTGATCTTTTATTATGCAATTTATTTTCCTTGATTCCTTAAATCGTAGGTGAATATATGTTATAATCTAGAGACAAATTAAACATGGCGGAAGTGCAAATTCTTGGCGGAATGAGGAAACCCTGATAAATTTGTGAAGAAACCTGAAAGAAGATCATGATTGTTCGATCGACAAATCCAATAGATCTATGGTCATCACGTGCCAACAAGCGTAGACATTAATTCCAAAATCAAATGTGATAGTTTGTAAAGTTGAGTTAATAGCTCCGTTAATCATGACCATTTGCTTGAAGGATTTAGATCTAATAGTAATTACGTTAGAAAATGCACAAGTTTTAATATAGATTTCGAACATGATATTTTATGGAATATGATTTAATCCAGTTCAATTCTAGATCGATCATAGCTGTTCATTATGAAGGAACGAGATCTGACAGATATTGCTCCGGAAGATGTGTGTTGCTTAATTTAGAATTCGGATGCGATAAGGTTTAAACTGGATTATAATTTGTTTGGGATCCATCAAGAGATCGAGGTATATTATTTAATTAAACATGGGTTTAATTAATTTAAATCACATGAATTATGTAATAGACATGGCTTCACTTCACCAAAGATGTATATGTGGGCCCATAACCCACAGGTCCACACACAAAATTTGTAAAGTCGCAGCCTTGCTACATCAAAGTGGTATCAGAGCATAAGAAGATTCTAAACAAAGCATAATTTGTCAGTGTTAATCTTTATAATTTTTGTGCAGAGTAACAGTAGAGGAAGATGAGAAAATTTGCAGCAGCCTAGAGCAAGGAGTGCTAATATGGTTCCAGAGAAGACAACCAGAGAGATGCCAAAAGACTAAGCTCAGAGGGGAAAATCTTATTGAGGTGTTGCGCGGCAAGAAGGAGACTTGTTACTACAAAGGTTGATTGCAGCTCAGAAGTTAAAGCTGTTAGAAAGACTAGAAAGCATATGACAAGGAAAATCATAGGCACAACGGAAGCAAAGGGAAAAGGAGAGGAGTCAGTTTTAGAATTTGATTGAGGTAAATATTTTCTTTTATTGAATTTTGAATATTGATTTGAGTTTGAAGAATTAGTGGAAAATGCACATGGAGAAACTTAGGAAAGGTTCAAATAAATGTCAGATGAGTCAAGAAGAGCGTAGGATAAGTATTGTAGAGATGAGAGCAGAGTTGGATATACTACAGGAATGGTTTCAAGAGAAAGAGAATGAAGACCGAAGACATGGATGGAGAATAAGGAAACCGGTCAAGTGGAATCGATTGCAACAGAAATGGAATGCTATGTTGATGAAAAAACTTGAACAAATACATATTTCTTTGTTGGAGAAGGAGAGACTCATAGGAATTGAGTCACAGCAAAGAGGATTTGTTGAAACCTAGAAATTCCATGGTAGGAATTTGGTGCTTGAAGCATCAAAAGAGACCGAAATGTTTGGTATTTTTAAAACTGATAGCTTTTCTGTGAATGCAAGTATGATACTAAATAAGGAATTTGTTGCTATAGAGACAAGAAATGACCATTGTTATGATCAAGAGGTCTTTTGTGAACCTGAAGGAAATTGTGATGATTGTTTTTCATTCCATGAAGTTGAGTTTGTAGCTCAATTAGAAAATGAAACAATGGCTAAAGAGACAGAAGCCAAAGAAGTGGAGGCCATACAAACTGTAACAAAACGAGCGATGGACACCATAGAGAACATCAACAATGTTGATGTGATCAACAAAGAGGAACTACTCCTAGAGCATGGTGGAGAAAATTGCTTTATAGATATATAGAGTTAGGTTTACAGGTCGAGTGATGATGATGGAAAACTTTCAAATTTAATTCTTACTAATCTTAGCATGACAGAGTTACCTGGCAAAGCTATAGGTGCAAATAGTGAGCCAGTTCGAGACTCATTCAAAATTTGGAAACCAAGAAAATGGGTATTCAAGTTTCCACATGCAGTTCACGAGTCTATTTTTCCAGGACAAAGGATGATGCGGTATGGAAATTCGAGAATCATGTTAAATAATTCTATGAAGATATAATTCCGCGAAATTAATGCCAGACTACATAATGACATTATTGCTTTGAAGGACCATCAACAAAATGGAGTTTGGAATCATGGAGGTAGCAAGTCATTTAGACTTGTAGATGTCACATTACTATAGAAAAGTGGCAGACCTCATAGACAGGAGTCTATGATTTTTGTTTTCTACATTGGGAGTCTGATGCAGGAGCATCTTGCTCAGAATATTATTGTTCATTTGGTTGATTTAGGGGGGTGATGTTTTTAGTTATTTTTAGGAATTTTGTATAGATTGAGTGAGAAATCTACATGTGAGGTTTTCAGTTGTGCAATATTCTCAACTATGTGAGAAAAACACAAATAATTGATATATGTAGATCTCATAGAGATCTTAGGGATTATGATATCCTCTAATAGGAATTAGTTGAATAGATCATGGATTCAATATAATCCATAATTATGTAATTAATCTATAAATATAAGCCTGCGAGGAGAGTGAGAAATAGTGTAAAACAGAGTGTTAGATAGTGTTAGACAGTGTTAGACAGTGTTACAAGGAGCTAAGTAGTGGAGAGAATAAATCAAAGCATAAGATGTTCTGAATATATATGTGAATACTCTGACGAATGAAAGGATTTTTGTGTTAAAAACGTGTTTCTATGTGATCTTTTATTATGTAATTTATTTTCATTGATTCCTTAAATTGTAGGGAAATCTCTCTTAAATACAGAATATAATATAGAGACAGACTAATCTTGATGGAAGTGTAAATTCTTGACGGAATGAGGAAACCTTGATAAATTCGCGAAGAAGCCTGAAAGAAGATCAGGATCATCCGATCGACACGTCCAACAGATCTACACTCATCGAATGCCAACAAGTGTAGACATTAATTCCAAAATAGGACACAATAGTTTATAAAATTGAGTTAATAGATTAGTTAATCGTGACTTTTGGTTTGAAGGATTTAGATCTACCGGTAATCATGTTGGAAAATGCACGAGTTTTAATATAAATTTCGGACGTGATATTTTATGGAATACGATTTAATCCAGTTCGATTCCAGATTGATCATAACCGTTCGTTATGAAGGAATGGGATCCGATGGACATCGCTCCAGAAGATGCGTGCTGGTTAATTTATAATTCAGACTCGATAAGGTTTAAACTAGATTTTAATTTGTTTGAGATCCATCAAGAGATCAAGGTCTAGTTAATTAAACATGGGTTTAATTAATTTAAATCACACGAATCATGTAATAGATGCAGCTTCACATATGCTTATAATGAACAAGTGAGTAATGTACTAACATGCACTAGTTCCTAATAATCCCAATAATTGACACATGCATGTGATATATCTTAATTACCTTCATGGGCATTTTAGATATGGAAATTATTGGGGAATTATATCAGTAATACACATTGGTGCACTACATTTATGATATACAATGATAAACATTGTATATGTTATAAATCCTTATGTGTATTTTATACCATGAAAGAATGGATGCATACTTCATACATTAAAATAATAATGTGTATGACAACTTGAATGCTATAAATTTTTAAAATATAAAAAAAAGGTATAAACAACTTTGTTGATAATTTCACTTGTTTATTTATGACTTTGTTAAATATTTAAAATAATTTTGAAAAATATATTAGCTTATTAATTTAAATTCATATTGATGTTCAAAAAATAATAAACCTCATTACTTTATTCATTTATGAAACTATTAAACATGTGAAATAGTTAAATTATTTGTAAAATGTGTGATGTATATCATGTTAGATTGATATGGGTGAATTAAAAACCTCATTATCTTATTCATGTGTGGTATTTCATGCTAAAATGAAATAACGACAATAAAATATGAAATATAATTTATTGGTGTCGCTGTTAAGTATGTCAAGTAGTTAAAGTATTGATAGGAATGAATTAAAATCCTCATTGCTTTATTCATTACTTTATTCGTTTTTGATACTTTAGGTTAAATTGATATCGGAAAAATAAAACATGAGGTAGTTCTTCTCATTTTGAGGATAGAAGTACATCAAGGAAGGCTCAATAATACAACAAAAACATATAGCCTAAAATCTTGTTCTATCACCTTTTCATATAATATTTTAATTTTAATAATAATTAAATTTTATATGTTTTAATATTTGATGTAAAATAATAGTATATACTATATATATATTATATAATACTTATATATATATATAATAAATATATATTAATATATATATATATACTATAATAATTTTTCTATCTATAAATATTTAGGAAATTTATTTATTTTTAAATATATCTCTAATATATTTCTTGTATTAAGAAGAAATTTTTTTATTTATTACTATATCTCTTTTAATCAAAAAATTACTAAGTATTGAGAGGTCAAATTTCTTGATGCAAAAATCTTTTTAGAGTGCAAAATTTGAAAAATAATTTGCATCTAAAGAGATATTCCTCTAAAGTCTTGATAAATCCATGGCACTTTTCCATATATATATGTATGTGTAGTTTTATGTTGTTTAAATTGCATTTTGAATACATAAATGGATGAATGGGTTGACCCAAATCTTAAATTTGCAATTCCAACAAATCTCTGCTATATTTTAAACAAAATTGATAATAATAAGACTACTTTTAATCATAAAAAATAAATTAGAATTTTGTTGAGAAAGAGATAATCCACAGTGTCCATCATTTTAGTAATCAAACTTTCAAATATATATCAAGATCCATCATCCTGATGTGATGTGGAGAGAAAGGTTGCAAGGATGAGCCTTTATAAGCTTTTTTTTTTAATATATACATAGATGACATTGAAATGCCTTACTTAATATGGATCACATGGTTCATATTAAAATGTTTTTATATTCTTAATATATTTTTACATACACATCAATATTATTTAATTGAAATATTTTAATTTTTTTTTTCTAAGTTATACTAATTCTATTAATGAAAAAAAGATATATACACTGAGGCTGGAGCCTATACTTAACTATGCTAGGGGAATGGCATCAACCAGTAAAGTCTGGATTTGAACTGCCCAGAAGGGAAACTAGTCCGTAACAGAAAATAGTTCAGAGAATGAGCTTGCTGCCCACGTAGGGGAAACCATCAAAGCATCCAGTTTGGTATCATTGTATCTAATGAGGCAAAAAGAAAAAGAACGACTAAAGAGCTGAAAAACTCATAGTTTTTCACCAAGTACCCCATTGAAAACAAGAAAAGCTAAAAAAAAAGAGTCCTAGAAACCTGAGACACGTAGCATGTTGAGTGGTAGACTGTGTGGTGAACGCGTGGCATGTTGAGTGGCAGCAAGGCGGCAGACAATGAGTCAGACATGCGGCATCGAGGTGGCAGGCTAGGGATGTGGCGGTGACAGAGGGTGTTCCTCCACAATGAAGAACCTATACTCCTCCATGTTGCCACTTGACAGCAGCGATGTCTCCGTGTTGCCAGCCTGCAAATCTGGGTGTTCTTCCTCGACTAAACAACAATATTCATCCGTTACCTAGTTTATTTGCGGAGCCTCGTTCACCTCCTTCCCTCCGTGTCTGGTCTGGTGCTCCTGGCTTCACTCCTCTGCTCCTTGAAGGCTCGTCTGAGCCAGTTCCTGTTTGGCTTGGGTGTGGCTGCACCCTGCTATGGTGCTCCCACCACCAGCAATGTTCAAAATCCCAATTTCTCTGGTGCTACCAACCCCCATCGTTCCTTGCTCCTGAATTGCAATGGTGCATCCACCAGCCTCGGTGGCTTATTCCTCAGAGCTTTTTCTCTTCCTCGTGAAATCGTATGGCGATGGTGGTTGTAATGAGGGGCTTATTCAGGGCGAAGCAGAGGGTGAATTGGGAATTATGGGAATGTAGTTGAGGAGTGGGTATAGTGCCTCTAGGAAACATGGTAGAAATGGAGGGGACACTTCTCAGAGGTGAGGCAGAGGCCACCGAGTGGAGGCGACCTCTACCATTGCACGTATTTGGGTAATGACCTAGGATTTGCTCAGCTAGAGAGGATGTGGTATTCGAGGCAGGAGAGCACTAGGGGCGACTCAGGCGTCCTTGTCTCCCACCCTTCCGACTACGCATACGGTGTCGCACCATGCTGTCTGCCAACGTATGCAAATTTCATCCAGAATTGGGCACAATGGGGTGCAACATCATAGTGGAGCTAGCGTACTGCTCAGTAGAGGGATGAGCAACCAAGGCCGAAGGGAAGATGAAATGACAATCTAGGTTATGGGTGAAGTGGATGCCCGAACCGAAATCAATACAGCAAAGGAGGTTTTAGCATCTCCCTGTGGTTGTGCGGGAGCTCGGTGTAGTCACGGCTTGAGGGTAGAGGCATCAAGTGGCAGAGGTTGTAGAGGTTGATAGGCAAAAGCAAAGGTGAAATTCTCTCAAGAATTCATGTTTGCATTGAGCTAAGGTTGATGGCAGTTAAGAGATTGGAGGCAGCACTCACATAAGGTGCATTTATGGTGATTGTAAATGCAATTTCTGGATCGCTATGCCAACCTATGGGAGGCCATGTGGTCTCGCCACACGCTAGCCCAGTTGGTGTCCACATTACAATCCTTAATTGTCATCCGCATCTGGGAGATGGGCATCGTTGTGCACCAGGTTAGTCCAAGCTTGCAATTGACATTGGTCATTTAGGATGTTGATTGTGCTAGAATGTAAGACTTGATCCTGTTCAACTCCTATATTTGCCAAGAGATCTGCTACCTTGTTGTTGTCCCTTTTGACATGAATGAATGTGGTTTCTCTCCTATTTTTAGTCCATTACTCTATTAGTTCAAGCATGGCCACTAATCTATAGCTTTTGGCAACTCTCGAAGCAGTGCTTCCTAGTTATATTTGAGTGACCATATTTATTAGAATTTGGGAGTCCCCCTCTATTATGATGGGATGAAAATTATGTTGGTGTGCTAAGTTCATACCTTGCCATAGTCCTTCCATTTTTGTGGAATTGTTCGTGTCCAACCAATGCAGCCGAAGTATATTAGCAAAAGTCAACATTCATGATCTCTGAATATGCCACCATGTCCTGCTTTACCTGGGTTGCCTTTAGAGGCACCATCAAAATTTAGCTTTATCACCTTTTGTGGGGGGAGGGATTCCAATGTGAGAGCTACTTGGTGATAGTGCTTAGTCTATTAGGTTCAATTTGTACATGCTGAAGCTTGAAGTTCCAATTTGTCCATATGCTCTGTTCTTGTGCCTGGGTGGGAAAGTCCTCAACACTCCACTGTTGGAGAGCTAGAGTTTCCTGAATATTCTGACATAGGTTGGTCCATATGATCTCTAAAGTAGTTCATTGGTTTCTGAAAATTATTTTGCTTCTTTCCTTCCAAATTGTCCAGAAAATGAAGCCCGACAGTATTGTCCATAGCTTATTGAGAATTTTGCTATTATAAGGCTCTCGGGTCCAATTGTGGATAGTGCCCTTTATATCCCCTAGGCTTCTGCATTGTCGCTGACATCAGAAAGTAAGTTTTTCGCATAGTTGGTTAGCCATGTGGCAGGAATCCATGAGGTGATGAATAATTTCTTCATGATTTTGACAATTAGGACAGTAGGAGGGTCCCTGGAATCCTCTTTTGATTAAGTTGTCCCAAGTGAGAATTCTTTGATAATATAGCAACCATGTGAAAGTGGAGATTTTTGGCCATATCCCTGTAGTCCCTATGCGATTCCAAGCAGGATCAACTAGTTCCTATGTTTGGAGCATCAGTTGGTAGGCTTCTTTTGTTGTGTATACTCCTTTCGGTGTATAACCCCATCTTAGAACATCTTTTCCATTATTATATCTGATGCTTCTACTGGTGAGTTCTTTATGTAGCTCCAAGCTATAAGCTTCAATTTCTTGCTGTGTTATCTGTGCAGAAGGTTTCCATTGCCTGAATCCTTGATTGGTATTGTGAGTCTAGAATTGTGCTACAGGGTCCATCTAGTTGATGTTTTTTCCATTGTGATTTGTGCAAGGTAGAAGTTTTGCAATTTTTGGTCTCCGTTGCCAAGAATCTATCTAGAAACGTGTGATGCTCCCTTCGCGTATCTCCCAAAAGTCATTCTTTTGGATGATCTCTCTATGCTGTTTTGCTGCACTCCAGATTAGGGATCCTGTAGTCGTGGTAGTTATTCTTATCAGCTCTTGCTGCGGATGATTGTTTGCATATTTTGCAATCCAGATTTATGCCCATGGCTTCTATGGGCTTGAAACCCATTGCCACCATATTTGTGCTCCCATTAATGTGTTGCTATATTGCGGGTCACTTAATCCTAGACCTCCTTGCTTTTTAGGTGTGAAGACCGTGTCCCATTTTACTAACTCCCATTTTCTATTTTTCCCTATGGATCCCCATAAGATGTTACATTGCAGAGTTTTGATTCTCTTTAGCACCCATTTCAGCGCAGCAAGAACCGAGAAGAGATAGAGGGGAATGGATTTTAGGACTGACTTTATTAGGACGAGCCAACTTGCCATGTTAAGAGTTCTGTATGTCTGTGACAATAGGTGGCTTTCAATTTTCTCAATTAGTTGTTGCTAGGAGGCATGCTTTAAGGCTGAGTCTATCAGTGGAGCACCCAAATAATGAGATAGGATTTTGGCTTGAGAGAATCCAATGATTCTGGCTGTGATTCTTTGAGTAGCTTCAGGAGTATGGAAAAAGAATGTTTGAGATTTGGTAGTATTTATAGTGGTTCCAGAGGCTTTTGAAAAAGTTTCTAGAAGAGCTTTGTAGGTGCATGCTTCACTGATAGAGGGATGTCCAAAAAGCATATTGTCAGCAACAAATTGTTGATGTGTGATCATAGAGGTTGCATGAACAGAGATGCCTCTAAGGTCATGAGATTGAACAACCTACTTTATAAGACGACCCAGTCTTTCTGCCATGATAATAAAGAGAGATGGGGATAATGGGTCACCTTGGTGCATTCCTCTAGAAGGGGAGTAGTGTTTGGAGGGGATTCCATTAACGAGAACAATGCATAAGGGGGAGGTTATTAGATACGTAAGCCATCTAACCTAGGTCGAGCTAAATCTGAAGGCAGACAACATATGTTTTATATAGGACTAGCTAAGTTTGTCAAAGGCTTTAGAGAGATCGATTTTCAGAAGCATTCCTGCATGTTTGTTTCTCTTTAAGGAATGGATGATTTCATGAGTCAGAATAATGCCATCCAATATTTGACGTCCTTCAACATAACCAGATTATTCTAGTGAAATGAGAGGAGGGAGGAGTGCTTTGAGGCTATTAGCAATTACCTTTGAGATAATTTTGCATATGACATTGCATAATGCAATGGGCTTGAACTTCTCTGGAGTGCTTGGCTAAGCTTCTTTGGGAATGAGTGTGATGAATGTTGCATTGAGAGATGGAAGTAGCCAATGCATAGCTCGGGATTCTTCTCCCACATTGCAAACTTCTACTTTGATTAATTCCCAAAAGTGATGGTAAAAGTTAGAGATGAAACCATCAGGTCCTAGAGCTTTCCCAGCTTTCAATTGATTTGATGCCTCTTCTACCTCCGTGAGGGTGACCGGTCTTAGCAAAAGCTAATTATGCTCCTCTGTTATAATTTTGGGAATATGCTGAAATATGTTGTTTATTGTAGGCTGTCTATCTGTAGGTGGCTCTTGATGTATTGTTCCAAAATGATTAGTGAGCTCATTCTCGATATCTTCTTGTTTCTCCATTCTATCTCCTTGTGGATTTTGAATATGCAAGATGGTATTATTCATTCTTCTTTGAATATTTGTATGATGAAAGAATTTGGTATTTCTTTCAACCTCTTTTTTCCATCTGAGTCTGACTTTTGTTTCCATAGTAGTTCCTCTTGTTTCCTTCTTTCTTCCAATTGTGTTAGAAGAACTTGTTCTTAACTTGCTAGTTCCTCTATTCTGCCTCCTATAATGATCTTCTACTGTAGCTCTTTCATACTTTGCTCAAGGACTTTTTTCTCTTGAAATATATTTCTGAATGTAGTGTAATTCCAGGTCTTGATTTTCCTTTTGATGTGCTTCAGTCTCTACTGGAATTTATACATAGTCCAGCTGCCATTAGGAATGAAGCTCTCCCATGCAAATTTGACCATATTTTTGAACTTAAGGTGAGTGAGCCAATAAGCTTCGAATTTGAATGGTTTCCTGTTTGAATTTCAAGGATTCTTCCATTACAAAGAAATAGGCCAATGATCCAAGCCGGCAATGGGGAGTATGGAGGTGCATATATCGCCACCTAGATGAATAGAGTTATTTGAGATTAGATATCTATCCAACCTGGAGAAGATTTGTTGAGAGCCCATCCATTTATTATTCCATGTGTAAGTGCCATTATCAAATGGCAAGTCAATTAGCCAGTTGTTTTGAATGTATTCTTTGAAGCTATTTCTTTCATTGTCTAGCTTCCTTCTGCCTCCGAGTTTTTCCTCTAGCCGAGTGATCATGTTGAAATCACCACCTGGGATCCAGAGTGGATAAGTTCTTGTAGAATTGAGAATTTCCAGCTTTTTTAGCAACGTATTCTTTTTCATTGTATCTTGAGGGAAATATGCATTGGTTAAGTGGCCATGTATGTTGGTTCCAATGAGGTGGAAAGTTACTTGCATAAAATGGTGTGAAGCATTGAAATCTGTTAGGGATACTTTCTGAGTATTCCATGTTATGGCAAGCCCTCCTGAAGCGCATGTCGCATCTACTATAACAGCCTGACATCCTGCCCACGTTTTGGATAATATGGATGCTAAAGTACTAGTGTTACATTTTATTTCCTACATGAATACAATGTGTGGTTGTTCTTTTTGAATCATGTTCTTTATCATTTTGTATTTCCCAGGACCATTAAGTCCTCTGACATTCCATTAGATGAGCTTCATGGTTGACCTGTAGGTAAGGAATGGTAGTATCTAGTCAACTTGGAGCATCTTTCAGACTCCACTAGCATTTCCCCAATGAGGATGGTGTGCTCTAGATCTATCTTTATTCCTCTCTTCTTCCCATCTCTGGTGATATGTTTCCCGTCCCATTTACCTCCTTGTTGTATGCCTAGTGTGCTGTGTTGATGCACTCTTGATAGTACTACTTCCAGATTTTCAAGCTGCCTATCCAGTATTGTGTCGACGTCTTTCCTCTTGCAAGCTTGTTCTAGACTGAAAATGACTATATCACTTAGATCAAAGCTTTCAGGTTCTTCTTCCATTAAGCTTTGTTGACTATTTTCCTCCATGCAGGGTATTGACGAAAGAGGGTCTGTCAACAAATTATCAATGTCCATTACTTTATTGGACCAGAGGGCTTTCTGATGATCATGATTGGGGATGGGTTGTGTGATTGTTGCTGGCGGATCAGAGGTGTTAATTTTTGATGGTTGACTAGCTTCATTATGAATAGGTGTAGAAAACATTTTGGTGGATGGAGCAGGGGTTGTCATTGCTATTAGGGGGGATCTGATTTAGGCATATCTAGGTTTGACAAAATGTCAAAGCTATTGCTTGAGGATGGCACATCAGCATTTTCTCATGCTGTAGGAGGTTTTTTGGTATGCTTCTTTCTACTGGCAACTTTAGTAAACCCCTCCGGATCAGACTTCCCCCATTATCTTTGGATTTAGGAGGAGCATTTAAAGGACAGTCGCGGAATAGATGTCCATGGGAATGGAATCTCCTGCATCTGAAAGGTACATGTTCATAATCTATGTGTTGTATCCATTCAAAGTCATCATGAAGGAGACTTACTGAGTCCGTGAGCGCCTTGCCCAGTTTCATGTAAATGCAGATACAAGCATAGGAGGTGTACCGATGAAGATTTGTTTCCTCTGCTATCTTCATGAACTTGCCTAATCCATTACCAATGGATTTAAGTGATTCTTCATCCTAGTACCCTAGCGATAAGAAGTACATGCATATCCAAACTGGTGCCCAACTAAAGTCTTCCTTATCTAGATTGAATCTTTCTTCCCAGTCTCATAGATAGAGACCTGTTGCATTGAAGAAATAGGTTCCTCCATCTAGGACGCGATTTATGTCTTCAAGGCAATTAAAGATGGCCGTGAAGAAGCCTTTAAGGCCTAGCTGTAGGTTAACATGTCCTTTGGGCTTCCACTTTGAGGTAATCCAGCCTTGCAACGCTTTTTCAGTTGGCCAATAGCCTATAAATTTACCTATCAGTGCATGGTCTTTCATGTATTATATTTCTACATTGATTATGTGACTGGGGAGCTCAATCTTGGGTCGTTTTGTTGCAATGGGCTTGCAAGTGGATGACAATGCCTTCTTTAGTTGCTCAGATGCTACAGGGTTGTTTCCTATTTCATTTTCCAAATCCACTTGTGTGTTCTTCTCCTGCTACTATGCAGGCCATATCGCTGGCTTCTCTGCGTTCTTATTTGAAATCTTCTTAGTCCCATCTTCAAGTGGCTGGTCTCCATTGTTGTCTTCTTCCGGGGGAGGCACTGATGCCTCCCCCATCGGAGTGTTCATCAGTTTTAGCTACCAGATGCGCCAAACCTGCACTAGTAGCATTACTACTTGGACCTAAGAGGCTGCTTGCTCTGTCTCTGTGTCATGTAAGGGTTTGTTAGAAACCCTAGTCCACCATTTTCCTTCCAGCTCTCAACTCCTAATTGAAATATTTTAATTGACTGACATTGAATATTTTACTTATTATTAATATTTGTTTGAATGTCCAATATCAATTTGTATTAATTATTGAATGAATCACTCACATCCCTCCTATCCAGAAATAAGTGAATTACTTTATTCTTAATAAAAATATTTTACTATGATCAACTTTGGAGTAGTGTAAGGTGTAATTGTAATTGTAGTCTATTTTGAACAATCTCTGATAGATGTACTAGATACTATTTTCATAATATATACCAATATTTTGTTTCTCGAAAAAAAGTGGTTGATATAGGTATATAAGTGTATAGGTAAACCTTAATTTTGAAATTTTAACTAATAGATATAAATACAAATCTGAAAAATGTTATGCAACCAAAACCCTAATCTTAATAGCTAAACCTTAATTTTTTAAATTTTCACGCTTAAATTTAGAAACCTACAAAACCCTTTAATTTTTCTTCTTAAGGTGTCGTTGATGGTCTAAAATGACCACATCAACATGTTGGGGAGACCACTCGGTCAAAGCCCAAACTGAGCTCTTATCTGCTTAATGTAGTGGTTCCAACTGGTTCAATTGGGTCTAGTTACTCTCTTTCCCTGTCTGCTGGCTTATAGTATGTCTGTTACTTATGAATATAAAAAGAGAAATAAGATCTTCCTTCTTGCTAAGCTGTTGCAAGAAAGAGATCCTTAAGTTGGATCTACGACTCAACCAAACCACAACTACATTATGCCCTTGTGTGAGGGGACTTCTAGAATGCAGAATTAAATCTAAATGCAAATATTACTCTGAGATGCAAGTAAAACTAATCCTATCTCGAATTAGGAAAATGATAGCTCTCTCTCAATTCAAGAGAATATAAAATAACTAAATTGGGGAAGAGGACAATTTATATGATTTGATTCGTTATATAATTTTCATTAATATAAGAAGTAGTTCATTCAATCAATGAAAGAGAAAAAAAATGGGAATATATTCAAACAATAAATAGTTACTACTTACTATATTCTCGCTTCTTACAAAACCTCAATAGCATGAAACAATCGATATGACAATAGTGCTCAATATTAGAATGCAATACACTATTTAGAACAACAATTAAAATCAACTGTGAAAATACCGATAACAAAATGATTAATTTACATCCCAGACAATAGTGCACATGAAATGAAAATTTATTAAGGGCATTACAAAATCTCATTACAAGAATTTTCAGTCCTTTAGTAGCTTCAGCTCCTTGGATAAATTGTTAATAGTAGTGCAAAACAACCTTCTCTTTTAGAACTTAAAATACTATGTCTCTCCATAATTCAACTCACACTACACTACAATAGTGCAAATGCATAGCAAGAAAAATTATAGTTTTTTCCACAAACTTTAGATCTGAAGTTTTTCCCTCACCTAAAACTATAATCTTCTATTGCAATAGTGCTTTCAGAACCTCTAGTTGTAGAGAATAGGAACCCATTCCTCATTCTCAAAACTATTATTAATTACAAAAATCAAAACTAAAATTGAAGAATTGTTAAGAGTAGTTTTCCAAATCAACAATTAGAGATGTAAAGTCTCCATTCTTCTCTTTGTTTGTTTCTGGTCATTACTCCAAAATTCTTTAGATCTAAAATTCTCCAATTTATATGCTACTATAAACCAATCAAAACCAAAAATAAATTAAAATGCACACTAAAATTAGAATTAGAAAATCTCGAGAAAAACAAGTCTCATGAAATTGCTAAAGTAAAATAAATAAAATCCAAAGAAATCTACAATGCGATTGCTTCAAATGGATCTGATTAGCTTTTGAGTAATGCTGGAGGATGAATTAGTGACAACATTTTCTCCAAGCCAATGAAATTTTTCCAAATCAAATTTGAAAAACTAATTGTTGTTGCAAATTCATCACTTTATCTTGTGCTAAATTTTTGGGTCATTAAATAGTTAAATCTAGAATTATCATTCCTAGACGATTATCCTCAGTCTCAGGTTTCTAATGAGATATTGTTAGCTTCATTTGGTCAAGTAACTATATGATTTTCCAAAGTTGAATCATTAAATTGACAAAAGTTCTGAAAAGATGTTTCCATGGGCCAAAAGTGGATGTTTCACAGTCATCACAAAGAATATCTTTGGTGTTGCACTTGTCATCACAAATTTGTCGCACTAAGCGAATTTGGTTGTTCATGTGTTCTTTATGATCTATATTGTGTCGTCAAGTGTTCCAAGTGTGTGATCACAATCCATTCTTATCAATGTTCACATTAGTTTCATCGATCCCACACTTGGCCAAATTCGAAAATAAATCTGACCAAACAACTTAGCCTCATATGGCTCTCCTGAAATGTGCATTGCATAGTATCATCCCTCAAGCTGCAACCCTACCTCTTGACATTGAGTGATGTGCAATTCTTGCCTCCCAAGACTATGCACTACATAGTCACAGTGCTCAAGCTCGAACCTTGACCTCAAAAAATCTACAATCATGCCCTCCAGTTTGGCCTGAGCTGCACATTGTACAGTCTCAGTCCTCAATCCTAAGCCTTGAGCCCTTGAAATATGCAATTACAAAATCACCTAACCTCCCTACCTCCCAGAACTATTTAGTTTATTTGTATATCCTTCACGAAATGCACATTGCACAGTCTCAAGGCTTAAGCATCCATATTAAGTCGTCTAGTCCAACAATTGTGAAATACCTTGGCCACCCTGCCTCCCAGAACTATGTAGTGGGAATATTCAAGTCTCAAGCATGGCCTTTGACTCTTAAGCCCCTCAACTACGTAATATCCTAAACTTGGTTGTCCTAAATTGATCATTGCACAATCTCAAGACTTAGTTGTGGATCTGGGCCTCTCAAACTATGCAATCCCTTAGCCAATTACTCAACCAACCATTAGTTCTACCCCTAACAAGTGAACTCATGAAACATGTTAGGTTAGGGGTCTTTCAAACTAATGTTGGCTTGTCATGAATGATTTTTAGTTGTAGGTACTCTATCTTATCATGACAAGCTGATGAGGAAGGAAAATGAGAAGGGAGCATGCTAGAAGACACAAATGGAGCTAAGAGATAAGATGATCATCAGGCTAGAAGATGAAGGAACACTAGATTAAAACAAAACATCAATTATAAGTACCGCAGGAAGACTCCATCTGATTTATGTAGGTTTTAGCATCGTACAAAAATTACCTACATACAAATTCTAAAACATAGAAAATAAACAATGCGAGAGCATAACACATAAAACACATATGCACAGAGATTTTCCCCTGGATCCCAAAACTGAGACTATAAGCCTGATTTTTCATTATGTTCCTTTCAATGTTACAATACATATTTATACATGCCAAAGCATCCAATACCATGGACCGAAAACCATCGTGTCCAAAACCATGTGTGAAAATCATGCACAAAACCATAGGTACGTCCACCCAACCTAACATAGGGTCCAAAACCAAAATCTTCTGGGCTGGTACCTCGAACCCCATAGAGTGGGGTTACTTGCACCCCTCAAGCCCCCTGTGGTCCCCCCCGCAATGCAATTGGCGCAATGAAGGGGGGCCCCGCCCCCTTCTAACCCCCCGGTTAACTACGTTGGCTAGTTGTGGAAAGAATATAACACAACCCAACATTCTCCCACTTGTTTTCCTTCCACAGGTGGCCACAAGAGATCTTAATCATTTATGCAACTCTGCAATGCCCATTGTTTCTCTACACCAAGATAACTTCTCAGAGCTCACAAATTTTGTCAATGCATCTACAGTATTCTTCAAAGTGTCCACCTTTACCAGCAACACCCTTTTGTCTTCTATCATATTCCTCACAAAGTGATATTGAACATCAATGTGCTTTCTCTTTGAATGATATGCAATGTTCTTTGCCAAGAAAAATGCACTTTGGTTGTCACAGTCTATCCTTATAGCTCCTTGTACTAACCCCATACTTGAACACAAACTCTGCAACCAAACTGCTTCCTTGCATGCATGAGTGGCTACCATGTATTCTGCCTCTATAGTTGATAGTGCCACTACAGATTGTTTCTTGCTTATCCAACTTATGCACCTCCAAATAGGTTAAACACATACCCACTTGTAGATCTTCTCTGATCCAGATCTCCAGCTCAGTCCGCATCAACAAAGTCATGAATATCCAACACTCTGTCTAGTCCTGGTCTGGTCTTCCTTGGTAGCACAAACCATAATCACTAGTGCCATGCAAATACCTAAAAACCTGCTTCACTATTGGCCAATGCTCCTTCGCTAGTTTTGACAAAAACCTACTCAATACTGTGACTGCATGTGCAATGTATGGTCTAGTACAGACCATTTCATACATCTGGCTACCGATTGCACTTGCATGTGGAACATGAGACATTTCCTCTTCCTCTTCTTGTGTCTTGGGACACTGTTCAATACATAACCTCACACCTATAGGAATAGGAACCTTCACCGGTTTACTATCCTGCATATTAGACCTCTGTAGTATTGTCTCGACATACCTCCTCTGGTTTAACCAAAGCTTCCTCTTTTCCTGGTCTCTTTTAATTTCCACACCCAAAATATAGTTTGTAGCACCAAGATATTTCATGTCGAATTTGGAGGACAAATGGGTATTCAAATCCTAGATAATTTCTTTGTTATTTCCAACCAACAACATATCATCCACATACAAGACTAGCTAAATAACATGGTCACCAATTAATTTAAAATACACAGAGTGATCTGCTTTGCTTCTGGTGAAGCCAAGTCCCCATATAAATGTATGAAATTTCTGATACCACATCCTTGGTGACTATTTTAACCCATACAGAGACTTCTTTAACTTGCATACTAGTTCTTTCTTACCCTTCACTGCAAAGCCTTCAAGTTGCTTCATGTAGATGTCCTCTTCCATATCCTTGTGAAAAAATGTTGTCTTCACATCCATCAATTGTACCTCAAAATCAAAAGCAGTAGAAACAGATAAATGTAATCTAATAGAAGCTACCTTGGCAATAGAAGAAAAAATATTACCAAAATCAATTCTTGGAACCTGGGAATAACCTTTTGCTACCAACCGAGCTTTGTATTTATCCACCTTTCCTTCTGCATTTGTCTTCTTCTTGAACACCCATTTGCTGCCAATGGGTTTTCTTCCAGCTGACAACTCCACCAAATCCAAAGCCTCATTTTTGTGCAAAGATTCCATTTCATCAACCTTGACCTCTTTCCATATTTTTCCATCCTCTGAATCTACTGCTTTCTTCATAGTTCTAGGATCATCATCAGTAATCGATAAAGCAAAATTTGAACGTATAGTAGATGGATTATAATTTTCTGGCTACCTTATTTCTTGAACTGATCTTCTCACACCCGGAGTTTGTGGCTCTTCAGCTTCTAATTCCTCCTATGTCGTAGAGTTTGATTCTTCCTCCTTGTTATCACTCAGGTTTTCCCAAAGGTTATAAGAAGGGGAAAGGAAGCCGAGGTAACCACAAACCAATCTTTTAGATACATATTCTAGCTAATCTGCATCCAGAGAGGGCTCTCTCTTTAAGTTTTAGCTTTGTTTTGTAAAGATATTAGGCTAGTTGTGAAGTTTAGGATTTTGTTTGAATTTGAGTGGTGAGATTCAATAACAGAGGGGTAGGACTGGCTAGTTTAGGCCATTGAGCTAATGGAGTCAAGGAAGATGGCTTAACTGGACTTGGTTTCTTAACAAAGGATGGTTTTGCAGAGCAAGATGGTCAAATAGAGAAGAAAACAGAGACTAGAGTAAATGGAATGGTTTGAAATGGGTGAAGAGCAGTTAAGAATCCTTCAACCTATTTGAAAAAAGAGAATTGAATTGATTACTACTAAAGGGAAATTAAGTATTCTTTAAGTAATAGTCAAAATGAAAGAAATAGAAAATAGGAGAAATCAAGGTTTCGCTATTTATTCTACTACAGATGAAAACATAAAGAATGATAACTTTTGAAGACAGAGTGCAATCAAGCATATTCCGAATTACTCATTTTTGTTTATAATTCAGATATGAACATAGATGATATAAGAAACAAGAAAAACCTTAAAGCACAAGGTATAGATGACTTATTGATCCAGTGTTTGATTCAAGAAATCTGTAGAAAGTCCTTTGTCTCAATTCTTTATCTAGCAAGCCATACGAAAATTTGATCCAATCAGCGCTTTATTCCAAAAAATCAATATTACAGCAATGTATATGAATCCACCTTCAATACTCCAATTGGGGGGGTATTTATACAAAATATTCTACACAAAATATCTCATAATAGAGTGAGATATATTCTAGTGATTACTAATCATATTTACAAGAAAATAGAGACAACTAGTCTCGAAAATAGGAGAAACGTAAATTGATGTTGTGATGTTCCTTTTATTGCTGAGTGTGCTGGAGGCAAGCCCTGAAATATGAATTGTTGTTGTGTTTTATGGTAACTTCATGCAGGCTACCCTGTTTTAACTGATACTCTTTATCTTCTCTGATACACTTCGACCTGTTTGACCCTCATTCATCTCTGTTTATCTCACCATGGTAAATAGCCCAAAATTTACATTTCACCAAAGATAAATTTACAAAATTAAAATTTCTAACATATCTTCCCACCATTTCTGCTCTGGCAATTTGTGCTTCTGAAGTTTTCTGAGAGTTTCATCAGTATCTATATATCTGAAGAAGTTAGGCTAGATGGTGAATAGGTGCTTTACCTCATGCTCAATATAGAATAAGTTCTCTAATCTGTCATAGAGAACTCAGCCTGTGGGAAGTGCTTTCACTCCTGATGCACTTGATGGTGAGATAGCTTGATTTCCAACATACTTATTCAATTTATCTACATAATCAGTGTGTTTCATTAACTTATCATTAATGACCAAAGGACTTTCTAGCCCTTTACTTTGCAAAGCTATGATTTTCTCCATAAAAGAATTGATTTTCACTTGCATATCTTGGCACCTTCTTTCTAAGTTCTGCATCAAAGTTCATCTGGTTAGAACTCTTTTGATTTCCAAAATTGTATCTATCCTATCTGAGATGCCAAGTTCTTCCAGTTATTCTCTATTTTTGTTATTCAAAAAATGTATAAGCCAATTGGCTTCCTCTGGAATTTTACCTAATTGTGCTCTCATCTGTTGAATTGCTCCATGGGCTATTTTTGCTAAGTCGATTTGCTCATAGATCACTTGGATAGATGGTCATATTTCATTTATAGATTGAATGATGTTGGCACAAAGGATCTTCTTAATCTCTGCAAAGGGTTTGTCAAAAGTGAGCTCTTGTTCCAATGTTTTTACTTTATTTTCTAAGGCTTTAATTTCCCTTTTTTTCCACAACACTTTTTTTGGATATATCATAATTTCTTTCTGCCTTAGCCAATTGTTCTTTTACCCATTTCAGCTCTGTAACTTGTAATCTCAATTCTTCCATGGCCTTTATCAATTCTTCTGTGCTCATATTAGTATTGTTGCCTAGTGTTGCTCCTGTTGTTGATGTACCTGTGATTACCTCTGTTGTGGCTGCTGGGACATTTGGAGCTAATGTTGTTCTAAGTGTTGAAGGGACTATTGTTGAGACTATAGGGATTACATCAGGAAGCTGAGAGGTCGACTCTCCCTGCTTTTCCTTCAGTGCTTTTTCTAATGCCTGTTCTGTATCATTCAGTCTTTCATTAAGTTTCATGAGCAGGTCCATCATATCTTCTTCTGATTTCTGTTGTATAACTTCTGTAGTCTATGGGTTTCTTGAAGGAGGTAGCTTCAGCTATTTCCTCAGGGCAGAAATGTCCTCTTTTTTCTTCTTAATTAGTGCCTTATGCCTTTAGCATCTTTAGGATCATGTCCCGGTTCAATGATGATCTCTTCTAATGATTTGATTCTGTTATCCTTAGCCAGAGAAGAGGCTTTCTCCAAATGTAATTGAGTTGTTGTGTTGTCCAAGGAGTTTTGTAAATGGTGGGCCCCCATTGCTTTGTTAGCTAGTGTGGAATAGACCATTTCCCCAGTTTTCTTGTGAAGTTCAATTTGGTCCACAGGATGAATATATTTGGCTAGGACTTCCAAGTTTGCTCTGATGTAATCTGCTGCCGACTGGGGTTGCTGCACCTTTGGCTAAAAATAATTCATTAACATTTTGCCTTCTTTATTGTCATAGGTAGACATTAATCTTCGCTGGTTTGCAAGGGACATTTTCAGATATTGACTGTAAATTTGAATTCTCACATGATCATTTTTGGCTTTTACCTCTGTAAATGTCTTCTTAATATCAGAGGCATGTTTTCTTCGTGGCACGGTGGACGATACTTCTATACTATGTTGTCTTTCTAGCTCCTGCCTATGTGAGCTAGATGTTCCTCCCACTATTTGCTGGCTAGCTATTCTTTCAGTTCTTATATTATCTGTAGTTTCTTCAATGATTTCATCTTTTGAAGGAGGATTCAGTCTTTGTCTCTTTGCTTCAGGTTGTTCTGCAAGTCCACTGATCGGTGTGGTGGTTTCTCTGTCTCTCTTCCTATTTCTTTCCTCATTTAGAGGAGTTTACAATGCTGGAATTTCTGTTGCTTTAGTTTGGGCTGGAGGAATTTGTACTTGACTCTGTTCTATCCCAGGATGATCAGTCATTGTAGGTTGCTTTGTGGTCTCTACTTCTTTGCCTTTGGAAATTCCTATGATGGGTATGCTGGTTTCCTGTGGAGGCTGTTGAGAAGTTCCAGCAAAGGATGTACCAATTCCTGATTGTCGAGGTAGCTTGAATGATACCTGTCTAAAGGAGTCCAGGTCAAGGGTTTTTTCAATATCTTTCATAGCATTTTCCATCTTTTTCTTGCTTACTAATCTCTTCTATTAGTGTCCCTTCTATCCATTCATCCAAGTTAGCAAACTCCTCAATTTCTGGGATCCTATGATGTATATAAACTGACAACCTGTTTTTTGTCCTTTTGTCACATATAAAACTGTTGGGGTCATATGGCACCCACCTGAAATTTTTTTTCAATCTAAGGTGGTCTTCTAAAATATTTTCAGCTTCTTGCCATGCATCCCTAGAATTGATGACAAAAAGGGCCTAACTAGTTTTTTATTCTTAATTGAGCCTTCTTCTTTGCATTACAAAAATGGTCTAAATCTGCCTTTTTGTCTGAAATACTCTAGTGCAAATAATCTCATGGGCACATATTTAGGCAACTTGAAGGGGCAAATTTCACACCCATACATTTTGATTTCTGTGTGATTTTGGTACAGGTACCAGTCACCTATTATGTACTGTTTAGAGAGCTGCAAAATCTTCTTCATGTCACCAGTGATCCTAGGAGGGGGATCTCCTATCAACAGAGTGGATGCTGGATGTACAAACCAATCAATGAATTCATTATAAGTGTAAGGGGTGTCACAGGTATATTGGAAGATTGAACTCCAAAAGATCACAGACCTTCGATTTCCTTTTGAGTCCAATTTTCTAATGGGGAAAGGAAAGCTATCAGACTGATGATATAACAAAAGGTGATATATAAAAGAAGTGTATTTGAAAACACCTTCCCTTTCCAAATTCAGGAATTGACTATGAATTTTGATGGCAATAAAAGTGGCATAGTCATATTTGACAGCAGGAGGTTGTCCTGGAGTAAACATTGATAGTAAAACTAAGGTGATCTCATCAACATATTCACTGGAATTAAATCCGAGGATCAGGGATATCATGTCAACAATAAGTCTACTAGTTTCAGTGAAAATGGTTTGTAGATAAGGGGGTGGATCTTTAGGCTGGTGCTTTGGTAGCATGAACGTTTGAACAATACAACTTATCTCTGATTTGGACAATTGAGATGCTTTTTCAAGTAAAAATCCCATGAAAAGAGGAGAAAGGGGCTGAGTGGAATGAAATGGTAACATATCATTGATAGATTTAGCAGTTATGGGAAAAAGGACAGCTTGGGATGGGGACATAACTGCTCTA
Source organism: Pinus taeda (assembly GCA_000404065.3). NCBI lineage: Eukaryota > Viridiplantae > Streptophyta > Pinopsida > Pinales > Pinaceae > Pinus > Pinus taeda. The sequence continues at coordinate 58,621 of APFE031655236.1, forward strand.
TGGATAGGGTCATAGTTGGCACAACATTGGTGAATGATGTCTAGGAAAACATGGACTGAGGGAAGGAAATACATGGGAAGATTAGATTCCCATAATCCAAAAATATTAGAGCTATCTAGATAGCTATCCCTAACTTAGCAGAAGGCTTGAAGATGGTTCCTGTCACCAAATAAATCTTTTATTTGAAAATATTTGTCGGCCAGGGGTAAATAATCTAAGTCTTTATGAGGTGCATTCATGGGTGCGACATTCAGGGCTATGGGAGTCTCCATATTTGGTTTGTGTGTATTCAAACTTGAATTCGGGTTTTTTGTGGAGAATTGGACTAAACAATAGGTTTAGGGGTTTCTTTATGGTAGCTATAGACTGTTTTTAACTTGAATTCGGCTTTCTCTGGTAGAATTCTCAGTGGAAAACTAAAATTGCAGGGTTGCAAGTAAAATGGGTAAATACCTGTGTTTAAAGAGGAAAACCATACGATGGCATGTTCGCTGACAGGCTGCGAAGCTTGTGCTGTAGTCTTGCTGGTCAGGTGCGGTTGAAAAGCTGGAACAGTGGACTCGGTCGTTAATTTGCATGGGAGCTAGACACAGAAAACTACTGTGAAAATGACATTTCATCGTTTTTTAACGAAATTCAGTTTGGCGGGTGTTTTTGGCATTTATTAGGTGGATGACATCAGCGTGATGGGAAGTTTTGTTGTTACGCGAAGGTTGGTAAGTGATTTGATCACACCGCTTTTGAAGTAAGACAATTTTAGACTGAGGGCGAGCGAGCATATGGAACGGGCAATGCGTGGTGAGGGTACGACGAAAAACCGCCTGGTGATCACGAGTTAAAGCGCGGTCACCAGGGGGTTCGCGATATGATCGTCAACCATCAGATGAAAAGGCAGAGATTGGACGGCTGACGGGCTCTAGAGATGGCGGGGAGTTATGAATGGTGGGCCCGATGTATTTAACAGCGTTTAATCATATTGGGGGCATTTTTATTGGTTAGGGGGTTGGTTATTAATTAACCCAAATGGTTAATTAATCCCATATGGCACGGTGGGGTAGGTTATTAATAAACTTCAAACAAATTTATTAACCCTTTTTAATTAGTGCTTTGCTACCTTACAGTTATAATTAATCGGGGCGGGGATACCTATTATTTGGGGATTTTTAATATATTTATATATTACGGGAAGGGTGTAAAATGTTTGGGGATTTATATAATAATGGTGTTAGCCATTAATATGAAATAAAACGAAAGCACTAAGTATAAAAACAATTGACTTTTGTAGTTAAACTTAGGTTCATAATGAAAAAAGGGTTTTTATAAGGAATATTATGCATTTCCTAAGCAAAATAGGTTTTTCACTTAGGCAAACTCTATGAAATGAAATGAATGATGGGTGGATGATTTATGAGTACTTAGGATTTTAGATCATTGGGCCAAGGGTCTGGTCCCTCCAGAAGTCAGAGAAATGCTCTGAGCCCCTTTGACTTTCAAAGACCTTAATACTTTTAGGGGGAATTAGTGAAATGTTTAGGGAAAAATGTGAATAGAAGTCAGATACTTAACCTTGCCTCACTTGAACTGCATCAAGTGTAATGTATGCTTTGCACTGGTGATAAAAGTAAAAATCAACACATTTAGAAGCATTTTTCACCACAAGTATCATTCTGCAACACCATCTACCTACCCTACCTACTATAGCCTGACATTTTTTCTTCTTTATTTGGGTGCACTTAGACTGGAAAACCTTATCAATCTTCGTTTTTTTTACATAACAAGCCTACCTAAGTCTACACTTATTACATCCAAGGGCTCAAATTACATTGTTGAGCTCCTTTTATTTACTCTAACTATCTACTTATCTACCAAGATTCCACGTTTGGTCAGATATTTATTCTCTATCTCTAAAACATGCAATTGAAAGATGAATGAGCCAAGTTTAAACAATTTGACTCTTCATCCATTATGGCAAAAGTAACAAGCTGCACATAATAGTTTATTATGGAAAATGAAATAGTAGTGGTATTTAGACTTGCACACTTTCCTGGTCTTTCTTTGTTTAGGGTTCATTTCTTTCACATTTTTGACCATTTTATTCTTTTTACCCTTTGATTTTTCTTTTAGGGTATACCCTCTTTACATTTTTTAACTTTTTTTTGAGTTTTGACAATATGGAAAACCTTTGCAACAAGAAAAGATATGAACATATTACAGAGCTCACCAAGTCAATCATGAAATATGACACCTATTGGTATAGGAGCATAACACTCCTTTAGCTCAAACTCTATCTTCTCATGTTCCTTTGGTTGGACTTCATGTTTAATAACATCTTTCACCTCTCTAAACACTACATCTCAGCTGTACACAACCTTCCTTGTTACTGGGTTCCAAAGCTTATAACCCTTTAAACCATCCTTATACCCAACAAATATGCACTTTTTAGATTTACTATCCAACTTGGTTCATTTCTCCTTTCGAACATGTACAGATGAATCACATCCAAATACCCTCAGATGCGAAACAGAAGGTTTCTTACCAGTCCATACCTATTGTGGAGTCTTATCCTCCAATGTTGATGAAGGTGATCTATTGACCACGTAACATGTTGTCTCCACTACCTTTGCCCAGAATTCGTGACCTAACCTAGCACCACTGAGCATGCTTCTTTCCCTTTCCATCAATGTCTTGTTCATTGTTTCTGCAACTCCATTTTTCTCAGGTGTGTATGGAGTATTCTTCTGTCCTGCTATACGACACTTCTTATAAAATTCTTCAAATTCCTTACTGTAAAATTCTCCACCGTTATCTGTCCTCAACACCTTTATCTTCTTCTCTGTCTGGTTTTCCACCAGAGCCTTAAATTCTTTAAACCTGTCAAAGACTTCAGATTTCTTCTTAAGGAAATATATCCATGTATTCCTTCAGAAGTCATATATAAATGATACATAGTACATAGACTTACCCAGTGATGGATCCTTCACAGGTCCAAACACATCACCGTGAACAACTTCTAATATCTATTTCACCCTCTTACCAGTAGAGGGGAAGCGCACCCGATTTTGCTTCCCATATACACAATTTTCACGGAAATAAAAATCGAGAGAGTTATTACTCATACCTTTTACCATAACTTTACCATGAAGTATTAGAAGGCCCTTCTCTCCAATATGTCCAAGCCTTTGATGCCACAACATGTTCTTCTCCCAAGAGACCATTAAATTTTCTGCTCCACTTTCAGGAACCACGAAACTGTTGCACCCATCAACAACAGTGCTACCTTTGCAACTTGTACAGAGTTCCAATAAGAACTCTCCACATCAATACCAATACTCCCCGAACCATCTTGTAGGTATCCTTCTCGAACATTTTTTTTACACATGCATCATCTAGCTTGCTTACAGAAATTAGACTTTTGGCCAATGCAGGATTATGCAAAACACCCGGAAGTGGTCTAACCCTTCCACATTGCAACTTCAACTTTACTTTTCCGTGACCAATGATTCTGGCCTTCCTATCATCCCCTAAGAAGACGTCACCACCATCGTATTTCTCATACTCACAAAACCACTCTCTATGGAGAGTGAAGTGAAAGGATGCACCTGAGTCAATCAACCATGCCTCATGATCTACATGTGTACTTGAAGAAGCCAAGTACACATCCCCACCTTCATCTAAGGTGGTTTTTGCCTCTGTAGAAGGAGCATCATCAGAGCCCTTTCCTTTGTTAGGAGATTTAGATTTAGTCTCTTTTCTAGTGCCCTTCCTTTCCGAATTTCCAACACACCACCTTTATAGGTTTCCCTGGAGATTTAGATCTCCCTCTAGATTTAGATCTCCCACTCGATGACTTATTTTTGTTTCTGTTTTAGGGCCGTCCTCATACAGACAAGGCATCACCATTCTGGCTCTCCATATTTTTCCATCTCATCTCCTTCGTCAGCAAGGATGAGACTATTTCATCAAACTGCATGGCAGTCGCATTGCTACCTATTGCAATAACTAGACTATCCCAAGAATCTGGTGAGAACACAACAAACTAATGCACTTATCTTCATTTGAAATTTTGATATGAACAGATGATAACTAACTTACCACAGTATTAAACACTTTCAAATGCTCTGTCACTGAGTCTCCTCTTTCATCCTCAGGTTATACAGCTTTTTCCATAGGAACAATTTATTCACCAAAGACTTAGATTGGTATGAAGTCCCTAACTTGTTCCACAAAGCCTTCATCGGAGCTTCCCCTGGTACATTCAACAATACTAAATTTGAGACACACAATCTTATTGTTCGCTTTGCCTTTTGATCCAACTTCTTCCATTCTTCATCGGACACTTCCATTGGTTTATTACCTGGATCTACCATGATCCACTGATCTTTATGCGCCACCAGATCCTCCATCCTGAGTTTCCACATCTCAAAACTCCGATCATTAAATTTCTCAATCTCTATCTTTCCACTGCTCGCCATCTTCTTTCACCACCAGGATCGATCCCACAGATCTCCCATTGAATGGGGTCTACCACAAGCTCGAGCAAAACCCATCGGCAACAAAGGCATCCCCTTGAAGCCAAAACAACTTCGATACCAAATGTAGGTTTTAATCCCATACAAAAATTACCGGCATACGAATTCTAAAACACAGAAAATAAACAATGCAAGAGCATAACACATAAAACACATATACACAGAGATTTTCCCTTGGATCCCAAAACTGGGACTACTAGCTTGATTTTTCATTATGTTCCTTTCAATTTTACAATACATTTTTATACATGTCGAAGCATCTAATAACATGGACCGAAAACCATCACGTCGAAAACCATGTGTGAAAGTCATGCACAAAACCATAGGTAGGTCCACCCAACCTAACATAGCATGCAAAACCAAAATTTTCTGGGGCGCTGCCCCATACCCCAAAGAGTGGGGTTACCTGCACCCCTTAAGGCCCCCTATGATCCACCCCACTACGTAATCAGTGCAATGAAGGGGGGGCTCCGCCCTGCTTCTAACCCCCTTGGTTAAGTACGTCAGCTAGTCATGGAAAGAATATAACACAAGCCCACAATTTACAACCCTCTAGAGGGTGTATATGAAGAACAAAGCATATCCCTCATGGAGATGAAGAATTTCACATCTCTTATTGAAGACAAAGGAGCAACAAGAATGGCTCGAGATTGTCGTGTTATCAATAATTACATGTTAGTAGTGTCATGACATATCATGTCATAGTTCATCATGTGCCACATCATTTTGTTGAATATGTAATTCAATATTGGAGAATTATAATGTAAAGTGGAATTCCAAGAGTCATTCATGTAATATGAAAAGTCGTGTAGGAAGTCAAAAGGTCATAGATAAATCAAACAATCGTGAGCGTAGACCAAGAGTCACAAGGGAGGTGAAGGATGACCACATTTGTTATATATACACACTCATGGTACACACACAAGGTTTTTCACCTTGCCTTCTCCCATAAGGCACCAAAGCGATAGAGATAGTACTATGGGGAGCAATTCATGGGTCCAATGCTCCATTATTGGACCTAGCGATGTTAGTTGTATTCATGTATCTGTAGAATTTCCTGTATATTCACAAGCTCATGCAATTTACTAAAGCACATGACAAGAATCTACTTCTACTTTCAACTAGCAGAAGCCAATAAATCAATCAAAAAAATATGAACAAGAGGAAGATAAATCAATGGGACATAACACAATAAGTTTTCCTAGGGAAATCCACTATTCAAAATCCTACTTATCCGTATTGCATTAAATCAGATATATGGGTGAAGATACAAAGCTTGTTCTCATGAGAATGATTCCGCACAAGTATGCTCAACTCTCTACCTCACAAGCCCACTATTAGCCAACACTTAACCAATTTCTATTGCCTGCCAAGCCCCTATTTACTTGCACAATTCCTAGGAAGAATAGACTGTATTTAAAGGGAATTCATGCTTCCAAACTAAGCAATCCAAACGTAGGTCCTTCTCTGATTACTTGCATGATATTTACTACTTAGTAATTCATACAACTAATAGTACACTATCCTTGCACTCTAGTCTCAACTGGGTCTTTCTCTGAACTGACATACATGAGTTTCTCATGAGGGAATCTTCAGTTAACTAGAGGAACACTTGTGGATTCTCTAGTACACCAACTCATTGTCAGTCCTCTATTAGTTCCACAAATAGTTATAACTAATTTATTTGACCATAACTTAGAAAACTGAGTTATCTAATTACAACTCAATTTAATCTCATACTGGACTCCTGAAATTTAGGGAGAACGTATACATGGCTACAGAAATACTTCTAACTCGAATTTCCTAAGCTAAATAAGTTAATTAAAATTAATTAACTATTTACAAGTTGCTATGAGAAAAGAATTACAATTTAATTCAAGGACAAATTAAATTTGAATTTCTAGATTCTATTTTTAACATTTCTTGTTACTATTTTCAACATTGTTTTGGGACTTTACTTATTAATTGAAACCTCATGACCAACACATTCTTCGTGCATGGATAATGAATATTTGTAATACTATTTTGTAGATGTTTGTAATTCATGTTTGCTTTTATCTGTGCTAAAGTAGTTGAACTATTTCAATTATTTTATTACTTATCATATTGAGAATGTGTTGTAATGGTTAATATTTCAGTCACATCCTTGTGGACTATTCCGCTCGATACCAGACAAATATTTCTTGTTGATTGGTTGTAATGACTGTCACATCTTTGTGGACTATTATGATAGATGTTAGACATATCCTTCTTGGTTATGTACATCTCTACTAGGGTGGTACTATTAATTCTCTCTTAAAGGCTCACTTTATTTCCTCCCTCCATAGTAGAAGAACCTTCACACACTTACAATCAAACACTCACCAGGCACACTTGCTTGCTTTTCACAATGGAACATATACACTTCTATCTCTTGCTAACAGCTAAAGCCAAGGAAAATCTATAAGAACATATGACAATTGGGCCAATATTCCAAATAGCACTCCTATATCAAATGGTGTGAGGTCTAATTGTGACTTCACATCAGAGAGAACCTCTTTGGTTGACGAATTTCCAACACCGTCAACAAGTGTTCACAACATCACCTACATGAAGGAAAAATTCTACAATGTCTTCTCCTTCATTCATCTTTAAAATTTCAAATAACATTCTATGCATTCGAATCTTAGCCATCTTTACCTTTTCATCTCCTTCATAGTGTTTTTGATGTTTGTTCCAAAATTCTTTAGTAGATGCACACTATGTCACCTCAACAAATTTAGATTCTGCAAGAACACATAGAATATTATTCATTACTTTTGAGTTATTTACAAATTCATTTTTTTCATTTGGATCTATTGGAGATGATGGAAATTGATAACCATCCATTAGATATAGCAAAATATCAATGCCAAGGGACATCAGATATGTCGTTTTCCTCATCTTCCAAAAGGCATAGTTTGTTCCATCAAAGAGTTGCACTCTATTTGTGAAATTAATATTATGACTTGTCATTTTGTCCCTATGAAATATACCTTCGAGTGGTTAAACTCCTTCTGAAGGAACCTACTCTTATACTAATTTTTGGATTCACAATTATAATGAGAGTGGGTGGAATCAATATAATACAATTTATACTTATCTATAACTAGTAAAAGACCCTAGAACAATATTTATATGATCACATCATGATTAGGAGCTCAAAATTTTCTGAAAACTTAAAGTATCATAATTTTGTTAAGTTTAGCTTCAGACCATTCTAAATCCAATGGTGTGAATGAAACTGAAATCCGAGCTCGTATGCCGAAGTTAGAGAAAGTTCAAGTTCAAGTTTCACTTGTCTACATGGCAGGATTGGATGACATGCAAAATCCCTTCACAGAATGAGGAGGCACCAAGTAGCAAGCCACCATTGGCCCCCACATATTGCAAATTGCAGCCACAGGTGGATCTTATTACAATATTCACCCCTAGCAAGGTTTGGGGTTGCGATGTGATACTGGCTAGAGTTGTGATTGCGACGGATCACAATCACATATTGGTAAAAGGGATTAGCATATAGAATTGTCCCTTGGTAGGGTGCAGTTGTGATGAGATATATCACAATCGCACATTGAATTTATTATAGAATCAGACCCTGGCGTAAACAGGTTGCGATCCGATTTATTGCTTATCGCAATCGCAGAAAGTCTCGCATAACATTACTGTTAGTTCTCCGCCGATGCAAAAATGTGATAGGATTTCAGAGTTGCAGTTTATAACTCATTGGGTCTGCATTATTGCCAGATCTCATGTTGTAATGTGTTAAGTCCTGTGTATAAGGATTACCCCTAGCAAATCTGATTGAGATATACGATTGTGAAACCATCGCCTTAGCCATCGGACCACCACTTCACATGTGACCTCTCTACCCTTAATTGCGAGATAGGGGGGAAGTTGGCGAGGCCACCGATTTCAACAAAACTTCCATATTTGACTCCGGATAATGAATTTAACTGACAGTAAGCTAAATTTGGAGGAGAAAAATTTGGAAAGGCCAACAAAAATCATAACTAAGGAAATTTTCGACCAAATGGGATGCAAAAAGAGTCTAGATAGCCATTTTTGGACATTTCGAATTGATTGGACCAATTTTCAAGAGCAAAGGAGGACTTCTAGATATGATTTAAGTAAAGTGAAGCCTATGTGTGTGCTAGTCAACCGAAGAGTTAATTCAGTTTATGGAGGAGTATGAAGGTGGAGAGGACCTTGTAAGTGTCTTCCAGTCTCCATTTGCTTTCTGCATCAGCCATTATAACAGTGTTGTAGCTTTATTTCTTCTTTTCTCTATATGTGTTTTGAGAAAGAGACATGTTTAAGTACTTCAAGTAGATTGTAATATTGTTTATACTCTTGGTAGTTGGAGTATGGGGTCTTGATTTGAGACCCCTTAGCTAGCTAATTGTTTCATGACTAACTATAGATTGTCATATGTTTAGAGTGAGTGTTCTTTGTAGAAGAATGTTTCCTTGAAGGGGAAACTAGCCACTCTTTTCGTCAACACATTTATGTACTATTTACCATTGAAGAATTTTGAGCATAATGAGAAGGGGTCATGCCTTTAGAGTTGATCCAAGGAGATGTATCCCAGGAGGGGTGAAATCATTTATCAATGGCTAATGTATTATTAATTGATACATGCTTCCATTCAGTGTTTTAGTTTCATTTTCTAAGTTTTCTTCATGAAACTAAATTTTGAAGAACACATAAAATTCATGCTTTTACTTGCTATTTTGGAGTACATTCCTCAAGCACATTTTTATATTCTGAATGGGGAATTAGGACAACATTACTAATATGATGCAACTCAGATCACACCATAAGACACAAAATATACGTTGAAACCCATTATTTCTTTTTCTAAATTAGTCTACTTCTATATTCATACAAAAAAAAATTACAGCGAGGTCACTGCCTTGAAAGTTCAAGCCAAGGAGTTGGAAAAAAACCAAAACTTGACTACCTGACTGTGGAACCAGGCCCGAGACCTTACATTGGAGTAATGTGTACCAAAGGACACTGGACAATACAGAAGGACTCGAAACACAGACTCATACCAGAACCGATAATGACACGAACAGAAACATGGACAGACCATGACCTGAAACATAGATAGAAGCCCGAAGCAGGCGTGAACACTGAGAAACAAAATGAGGAAGGAATTCGTCTTCAGTGGCCGAACCAAAAAACCATAGGCACTGACTGAATCAATTTGCATTGGAGGTGGACGGTTGTTCCTCCACAATTCTGCATCCAAATTGGCCTAAGTACGTGGGGTCAGAAGACTGATCCACAGAACTGGAGGTCTCTTCCCTCACAGACTCGCTTGGGCCAACATTGGTTCTAGTGTGCAGAGTGGGCAAACCTCTAGAGGCATGGCGCTGGGTTGCTATATGACTAGCCTGCCTCTGGTCAACAGGAACCGCCTGATGAGAAGCTCCCTTTTCTGGTACATTATCACATTTCTCGACCGTCACTGAAACAACTAAGGTGGAGTTAGCCAGAGTACACAGGATGCAGAAGCGGGTTGTGGGATGCGCCATGTGTCTACAATCTCTGCCCCTGTCTTGCCCCCTACCCCTGCCTCTGCCATGTCTGGTCACGGAATGGAGCATTGCATCCTCCGAAGGATCTTGAGAAGTGGAGGGGTGCTGGTGGGAGGCGCGCCCACGTGAACCACCACGTCTACTAACCAAACGCATCCTTTCTCTAGGCATTTTGATTGGAGAAGGACTACTGCACACAGAGTGGAGAGCCGAGAAACAACAGAAATACATATGCACCGAGAAAGCCGAAGACTGGACCTAAACAAAGCTATAAGCACCAAGAGCTAGAACAGAGTACGGCACGAAGGCTATGAGAGCACATATACCCCAGCAAAGGCAAACACTCTTGGAAGGGTGGATGAGATACACCAGAGTCGACAGACTGACGAAGGACGAGCGATCCCACCGAGAGTCGCTCTGAACATCAACACTGCAGAAAGAAATGAGCGCCATCGCGCTAAGAACCGGTTTGTGGATGGTAGCATAAATGCTACCATAAATGCCTCTGTGCAGAGCCGCCTTGCCATACCACTGCCTTTACATCTGGTGTGAAAGGGCTGCCACCTGCCCACTTCACACACCGTCTGCAAATTGTCCTGGCAATCAATCACCCGCATCCGGGAACGTTGAAACCCATTATTATTTTTTTCTCGGTAAAAACTAATTCTATTAAAAGGAAGTATGGTACAATAAGAAGTTACAACCAAGAGAGACAGGAAAACGGGCTACCAGAAAGGATAAACTATCCACCTCGGCCCCTAAGAGAAGACAAAAAGAGAACAGTACTGAGTAGGAAGTAACAAGAGGACCATAGTAATGAGAACAGAACAAAGGATTCTACCCAACGTGGGTAGAATCAACTATTCAGCATTTTTTCCCTTTCTTTTTACCAACTTTGACCCAATCAAGATGATCCTGCTGTGCTGGTATGATCTGCAAGCTGAGCTGGGTTGATTGAGGGGTTTCCTTGTCTGAATCCGAGGGAGAGGACTCATGTGTTCTTTTCTATGATTTTGATGGAACAGTAGGATCCTCAAGACCAGTCAAGGATGGATCCTATGCCATATTTGCTTCCATATCTTCCGCATCCCCTCCCTCTTCATCTGATTCGAAATCTAAATCATCCATGGGAGGAGGATCATGAGGTTTCCAGCTTTTGGATTTCGGCTTAGGAGTGGCTTTCTTCTTTTGGGCGGGCATCGTGGGACAAGAGCTCTGAAGGTGCCCTGTGTGTTGGCAATTTCGGCAGCGGAAGGCTGTGTTCTCGTAATCCAAGGGCTGAGTCCAATGGAAGTCTCCAATTTTGAGATTAATCTGATCAGGTAGACCTTTGCTCATGTCTATTTCTACACAGATTCTGGCGAAGGTAAATAAGCCCTTTTCCCCTCTAGAGGTATATGTGGCTAGAAAGTGGCCTAGAGAATCACTGATTCCTTGGAATACAGCAAAGTGCCATAGATGCGTCGGGAGATTAGGAAGTCTGACCCAAATGGGGAGCTTGGTGATGATGGCTGAAAAGGGGTCGAAATCTGGGAACCAAGGGGTGAGGAATAAACCTGCGGAGCCCCAAAACCATGGGCCTTCAGAGAATGCTTTTTGGTATTCTTCCATGAGAACAAATATTACAATGAAGAAACCCTTTGAGCAAAGAAGAACCTTGCAGTTGTTGGTCCAATTAGAGTGAATCCATTGGTAGAGATTGGCTGTGCATGGCCATAGCGCATTGAACCTGCAAATGATGGCATTCTCTGCATACAATTGGAATTTCTCATCCAGCGAAGGATGCATTATTTCAATGGAGGGGGTTTCCTCCAGTTTGTCCACCAAAAAATGTTTGGGAGCCTACATTGGTGGAGCTGTTTTCTTGGGCCTCTAAGCATGGACAACATCTTTGTATGAAAAAGCCTCAGCAGAAGAAGATGACTGTCCAACAGCTCCCCCCCTCAAACACAGGGTAAAAATGATGGAGGCATTTCTATTAATGTTGTAAAAAGAAAGGGGATAAAGATCCTCCAGTTGTTTACCTTCGTGGAGGAGTCGTTGAGATGCACAGGGGATCCCCAGCCTAAATTCCAAGATTAGCTTGAGTTCCTGCACAAGATCCGAAGAGCATACCCATTGTAGCAGAGTTTAACTAGAAAGGAGAACGATTTGGATCTGGAACGAAGCAGAGTGATCAGACATTTGCTTTTCTTTGCAGATCTTCTCCATAGAAAAGGGTGCTGTTGCAATTCCTGATATAGGGGAGGAATGAGGCTCCTCCTCACAATTAGCATCCCCCAGGCTCAGAAAGCCTTCCTTGTCTCCATGAGGAACCGTAACCTTCTCCCTGAGTTCACTGTAAATCTCCTTCTTCCAACTCCTTCCTTCCAATTTTTGAGCTTTTTTAATGGCGGTCTCCAGTGTCTGAGGCGCGTCCGCGCAAACAGAAACCACGATGCGGCCTTCTAGAGCCATCTGAGCATTACACTTGCAGGCGCCCAACACCACATTCTTTAGGGGACCGGGCATGAGCTTGCTCCGAATAACAGTCATGAAACCCTTGGTAAACTTCAAAGTGATGTCAAGCTCGCGCGTGAAGAGCATAGATCGATGTTCTTTTATGACCCTGTAGTCTTGCGCCAAGACCAGCATGAAACCTTCGGCTGCAGTGCGCCCATAGGATGCAGCGATGGTGGGCAACCTAAGCCTCACCACGGAGGCAAGCAGGGTTTCAAACCTGATCCGGCGTATGCTCGAGGGGATATCTGGATTCTTAGGGATCCATTGAAGGTCGAGGTCATTTGAAAAGAATCTACCCTGGTTCGTGGTCACGAGGGTCCCTGCGTCTTGGGAATCCTGGACCTCTTGTAGCGCAGCCGAAATAGCATCCATGGAGGAGGGTTTCTCTGGATTTCCAATGCCGACCAAACCTAAAAGTATCTAGTGGTATCGTTGAAACCCATTATTGGTAAAGTCATAAAACTTATTTTAATTAATTTTTCTTTATAGGAACCAAACTACTATTACAATCTTTGTAGGAACCAACTTATGAGAGATACCAATCCCCTTAGCTTTGTAGGAACCAACCTATTGGAGACACCAATTCCCATTACTTTATAGATACAAATCTACAGGAGACACCAATACACTAAGATTTGTAGGACCAACCTGCCAGAGATATCAATCCCATTGATTTGTAGGAACCAACCTACAAGAGACACCAATCCCCTCAGGTTTGTGTGCACCAACCTATTAGAGACACCAATCCCAACTATTTTGTAGGCACCATCCTACAAGAGACACTAATCTCCTCATATTTACAGGCACCAACCTGCTAGAGCCATCCCCGTAAATTTTCCATCTAGAATATGACCTTCTCTAGTCCATTCTAATCTTCTTCAACTCTTTGCAGTTATGTCATCATATCTATGCTCTTCTTCAATTCCTCATAGCTAACTAACTAGTGTGAACTTAGTTATTCTTTGATTCTTTGCAACTACCTCAATAGTTTCAAATTTTCTCTTGTTTAATTATTTACAGCTACCTCACAAGCCCACTATTAGCCAACACTTAGCCAATTTCCATTTCCTGCCAAGCGCCTATTTACTTGCACAATTCCTAGGATGAATAGATTGTATTTAAAGGGAATTCATTCTTCCAAACTGCGCAATCCAAACATAGGTCCTTCTCTGATTACTTGCATGATATTTACTACTGAGTAAGTCATATAACTGATAGTACACTATCCCTGCACTCTAGTCTCAACTGGGTCTTTCTCTGAACTGACATACATGAGTTTCTCATAAGGGAATCTTCAGTTAACTAGAGGAACACTTGTGGATGCACTAGTGCACCAACTCACTGTTAGTCCTCTATTATTTCCACAAATAGTTATAACTAATTTATTCGACCATAACTTGGAAAACTAAGTTATCAAATTACAACTCAATTTAAACTCATACTGGACTCCTAAAATTTAGGGAGAATGTATACATGGCTACAGAAATACTTCTAACTAGAATTTCCTAAGCTAATTAAGTTAATTAAACTTAATTTACTATTTACAAGTTGCTATGAGAAATTAATTACAATTTAATTGAAGGACAAATTAAATTTGAATTTCTAGATTCTATTTTTAACATTTCTTGTTACTATTTTCAGCATTGTTTTGGGACTTTACTTAATAATTGAAACCTCATGACCAAAACATTCTTCATGCATGGATAATGAGTATTTCTAATACTATTATGTAGATGTTTGTAATTCATGTTTTCTTTTATGTTTGCTAAAGTAGTTGAACTATTTCAATTATTTTATTACTTATCATATTGAGAATGTGTTGTAATGGTTGCTACTTCTATCACATCCTTGTGGACTATTCCGCTCGATACCAGACAAATATTTCTTTTTGATTGGTTGTAATGACCATCACATCTTTGTGGACTATTCTGATGGATGTGAGACATATCCTTCTTGGTTATGTGTGTCTCTACTAGTGCGGTACTATTAATTCTCTCTTAAAGGCTCACTTTATTTCCTCCCTCCATAGTAGAAGAACCTTCACACACTTGCAATCAAACACTCCCTAGGCACACTTGCTTACTTTTCACAGTGGAACATATACACTTCTCTCTCTTGCTAACAGCTAAAGCCAAGGAAACTCTATAAGAACATATGACAATTGGGCCAATATTCCAAATAGCACTCCTATGCCAAATGGTGTGAGGTCTAATTTGGACTTCACATCAGAGAGACCCTCTTTGGTTGACGGATTTCCAACACTGTCAACAATATTCACAACATCATCTACATGAAGGAAAAATTCTACAATGTCTTCTCCTTCATTCATCTTTAAAATTTCAAGTAACTTTATATGTGTTTGAAGCTTAGCCATCTTTACCTTTTCATCTCCTTCATAGTGTTTTTGATGCTTGTTCCAAAACTCTTTAGTAGATGCACACTACATTACCTCAACAAATTTAGATTCGGCAAGAAAACAAAGAATATTATTCATTACTTTTGAATTATTTACAAATTCGTTTTTTTCATTTCGATCTATTGGAGTTAATGGAAATTGATAACCATCCATCAGATATGTCGTTTTCCTAATCTTCCAAAAGGAATAATTTGTTCCATCAAATAGTTGCACTCAGTTTGTGAAATTAACATTATGACTAGCCTTTTTGTCCTTATGAAATATACCTTTGAGTGGTTAAACTACTTCTGAAGGAACCTACTCTTATACTAATTTTTGGATTCACAATTATATTGAGAGCGGGTAGAATCAATATAATACAATTTATACTTATCTATAACTAGTAAAAAACCTTAAAACAATATTTATATGATCAAATCATGATCAGGAGCTTAAAATTTTCCAAAAACTTAAAGTATCATAATTTTGTTAAGCTTAGCTTTAGACCATTCTGAATCCAATGGTGTGAACGACACTCAAATCCGAGCTCGTATGCGGAAGTTAGAGCAAGTCGAAGTTCAAGTTTCACTTGTCTACATGGTAGGATTGGATGACATGGAAAAACCCTTCACAGAATGAGGAGGCACCAAGTAGCAAGCCACCATTGGCCCCCACATATTGCAAATTGTAGTCGCATGTGGATCTTGTTACAGAATTCGCCCCTAGCAAGGTTTGCGGTTGAGATGTGATATTGGCCAGAGTTGTGATTGCGATGGATCACAATCGCATATTAGTAAAAGGGATCAACATATAGAATCGTCCTTTGGCAGGGTGCAGTTGCAATGAGATATATCACAATCACACATTGAAGTTATTACAAAATCGGACTCTAGCACAAACAGGTTGCGATGTGATTTATTGCTTATCGTAATCGCAAAATGTCTTGCATAAAATTACCGTTAGTTCTCTGCCGATGCAAAAATGTGATAGGATGTCCCAGACACGATATGATTTCAGAGCTATAATTTATAACTCGTCGGGTCTGCATTATTGCTAGATCTCATGTTGTAATGTGTTAAGTCCTGTGTATAAGGATTACCCCTGGTAAATCTGATTGCGATATACAACAAGGTGTGAAACCATCGCCTTAACCGTCGGACCACCACTTCACATGTGACCTCTTTGCCCTCAATTGCGAGATAGGGGAGGAAGTTGGCGAGGCCACTTATTTCGACAAAACTTCCATATTTGACTCCAGATAATGAATTTAACTGGCAGTAAGCCAAATTTGGAGGAGAAAAATTTGGAAAGGCCAACAGAAGTCATAACTAAGGCAATTTTCAACCAAATGGGATTGAAAAAGAGTCTAGATAGCCATTTTTGGACATTTTGAATTGATTGGAACAATTTTCAAGAGCAAAGGAGGACTTCTAGATATGCTTTTAGTAAAGTGAAGCCTATGTGTTCGCTAGTCAACCAAAGTGTTGATTCAGTTTATGGAGGAGTATGAAGGTGGAGAGGACCTTGTAGGGGTCTTCCAGTCTCCATGTGCTTTCTGCATCAGCCATTATAACAATGTTCTAGCTTTATTTCTTCTTTTATGTATATGTGTTTGGAGAAAGAGACTTGTTTAAGTACTTCAAGTAGATTGTAATATTGTTTATACTCTTGGTAGTTGGAGTATGGGGTTTTGATTTGAGACCCCTTAGCTAGCTGATTGTTTCATGATTAACTATAGGCTGTCATATGTTTAGAGTGAGTGTTCTTTGCAGAAGAATTTTTCCTTGAAGGGAAAACTAGCCACTCTTTTCGTCAGCACATTTATGTACTATTTACCATTGAAGAATTTTGAGCAGAATGAGAAGGGGTCATGCCTTTAGAGTTGATCCAAGGAGATGTAGCCCAGGAGGGGTGAACTCCTTTATCAATGGATGATGTATTATTAATTGATACATGCTTCCATTCAGTGTTCTAGTTTCATGTTCTAAGTTTTGTTCATGAAACTAAATTTTGAAAAACACATAAAATTCATGCTTTTACTTGCTATTTCAGAGTACAATCCTTAAGCACATTTTTATATTCTGAATGGGGAATTAACACAACATTACTAATATGCTCCAATTCATATCACACCATAAGACACAAAATATATGTTGAAACCCATTATTGATAAAGTCATAAAACTTATTTTAATTAATTGTTCTTTGTAGGAAGCAAACTACTGTTACAATCTTTGTAGGAACCAACTTATGAGAGATACCAATCCCCTTAGCTTTGCAGGAACCAACCTATTAGAGACACCAATTCCCATTCCTTTATAAATACAAACCTACAGGAGACACCAATACACTAATATTTGTAGGACCAACCTACCAGAGACATCAATCCCATTGATTTGTAGGATCCAACCTACAAGAGACACCAATCCCCTCAGGTTTGTGTGCACCAACCTGTTGGAGACACCAATCCCAACTATTTTGTAGGCACCACCCTACAAGAGACACTAATCTCCTCATATTTACACGCACCAACCTGCTAGAGCCATCCCCATAAATTTTGTGTCTAGAATATGACCTTCTCTAGTCCATTCTAATCTTCTTCAATTCTTTGCAGTTATGTCATCATATCTATGCTCTTCTTCAATTCATTATAGCTAACTAACTAGTGTGAACTTAGTTATTCTTTAATTCTTTGCAACTACCTCAATAGTATCAAATTTTCTCTTGTTTAATTATTTATAGCTACCTCATCAATATCATCTCCGCAACAAGAACTTCACCCTATTCACTGCACAAATCCCTCTTAACTGGCGCACGGCTCACGTACTACACAATATATCTTGATTGGCATATGTCTCACATAATTCATAGATATATCTTGATTGATATATGTCACACATAATGCATAGATATCTCTTGATTGACATGCATCTCACATACTTCATATATATCTTAGTTAATGAACTCACTCAAACCTTTATTTCCTTATCTATGTGCTTTGTCCGCAAATCTTGCATTAGCTTTTCATCGTGTAGTTACAACATGATAACTTATCATATGCTTATACTCGTTATCATGCACCTCTGATCTTCCAATGTCTTTCTGGGTCTTTTCAATTTATAGATGATGCCTTCATCCCCAATTTAACTAACTTTGCACTTTGCTAATGGATCGTAGGCTTGCACTACTTTTTAATACTTATAAAACTATTTTATTATTATTTTAAAGGTTTCGTAAGTCTAATCGTTGCATATGACCACGTGCCTTTGCATTGGTAGATGCTAAATCCTCAAATTTTGGCTATTTACATGTAAATATTAGTTGAACACTATCACCAGTTCAGTATGACCTGGACATCCAATTTCAACTTTATGGGGAATTCAGGAAATACTCAAAAAACCTTTAACACTAAAATCAGCTTACAAAACCGAGTTTCTTTGGACCTATTGATGGGAACCATTTTTGTTAGGAGATCACAAAATTTCTATCCCTCGAACCCATTAGTCAATGAACACCAATTCATCATAAGATCGAGAGAAAACAACTATGGATATACCATTTAGCACCCAAGTGTGAAGTAACAAAGCATCAAGAACCACATGTTGTCACCCTCGGCTATCAGGAGTATTTTGAAATTATGCTTGTAAAACATTACCCTAGGATTATGGGGCCTAGGCATGCTAATTCCTCATGTGCTACATGTCATTCCCTTGTGACTAGGCCATGTGACTGTGGACCATATGATATTGGGTGATTGGATAGAAAAACACCATCCACGGATTCCAGGGCTCCAAGGATCACTTAGCTACCACTTCATTATTCCAATGACCAATCATAGTCTGATGTAGGATGAATTCTAGCGAGTCCTTCCATGTGGCCTTGTTAACACATGCCACATGTCACTTACTTTTACGCAACAAACAATCCAAAAATGCTAAATATGGGTTGCAAATGTCCTCCACCTAGCACTACCATGTCACCTACTCCATGTGGCACACCACGTCATTGCTCTGTCATTGGTCTGACTAGCATGTCCCATGCATTTGGATATCAGGTATCGGGTAAACTTTGCAACTTTTGTATTGACAAACTTACCAACATGCCCAATGGTTCGAGGGCCCAAAGGTTCTTAAACATTATTTGTCATACCTTAACTCCATCATGACTAGGGGACTAGAGGCTCCCATATTGAATATCAAAGAAATCATAAAGTTGAAGATATTTTCTATACAACTGATGATGTGAGAGCATATGAGATATTATCCCTTAGACACTATACCTTAATGCTTAATGGCCAAGGGCTTGAATGAGTGTCAACTATATTCGGTATTTGGAAAATCATGTGAGCCCATGTATCGAAAAAATTATGATATAAATTATTATAGGGGTGCTTAGCTCTTATGAAATAATCCTTAAATTCCTCATGACCGAGAATTGTGACTCAGGGCATAACATATCAGATATCAAAGATATGCTTAACATTCGATATCCAAGCAATTGATAGATGGACTCACACTTCGCACCATAAAACTTTGATTTGTGGGATTCTCCTTGGATGCTCTTTCAGTTGGTGTCAGATCCACCTATCGCACTTGGCCTCACCAATGACACATCACACTCAACTAGTTTTGTATTTACCATAAGCAGTTTCCTTGGGAGGCTAATTCCTCCACCTTATGTCACTTTCCCTTAGAGGTTTACTTCCGTGATGCCATTTCGTACCTCATGTTCAGTTAAGCTTCAAGCATGTTGGGACCCCCTTTGTGGATAAGACAGACATTTCATAAGACAGACATTTCATATCATCATATCGTTCACGCATTCATTAAAAATTATGGGTCTTCATAACTAAATAGCGCTCAATAAATATTTGCATTTATTGGAAATATTGCGATTGAAAACTAGAACATCGTGCTCTGTGTTGCGATGAAAATATTCATTCATCACGGTGGACGGAAGTTGTTACGTGAAGGTATTTAGTAACTTTGTTGTGGAGTCGTATAAGCAGGTGGGTTTGGACGGTTAAAGCCTAGCCCCGTTGGAATTTGGGTAAAAAGAAATTAAATTTTTTATAGAGGTAATGTTTGAATCATGTTTTTATAGTCGAAATAGATTCAGCACCATCAAAAATCTTAAGACCACATAAAATTATGAATTTTGACAGCTTTTATTTGGATTTACAAAAATCCTTATTCAAAATATGACCGGAATTTCCATAACTTTCTTGGAAAAATAACATAATCTTTAGGCTAAGCCATTTATAATTTTTTATTTTTAATAAGTATAATAGTAGTTTCCAATTTTTATATTTAATTATAAATAGGGGTTGAATTTAATGGTTATTTAGTTGTATTTTTCTTATTTAACTATTAAATATTTATTATTTTAAATTCTCACAGAATTAATAAGGTTTATTTAATTTTGGAAACTTTCAATTTAATGAATGAGTTAAAAATTTACATATATAGATATATAAGTAAATTCAAAATAAGATTACAGATAATAAAACAAGTCAACAAGCCAAAGACTTCAAGATAAACATAACACTATATGACACCCACAATATGAAGGCCACAAGATGAGAATCCTAAAAAGTCACAAAATGGCCTCATAATATGAGATTCAAGTCAACAAGCCAAAGACCTCAAGATGAGCATAACACTCTATGACACCCACAATATGAAGGCCTCAAGATGAGAATCCTAAAAAAAGTCACAAAATAACCCCATAGTATGAGATTCCAAGATACCCATAAAATCTCTCATAGTGGGTCCTTGGACTTGTCAGAAGAAACCTATCTCATTCTCCACTTCCTCTAATTTTGTATTGTGCACACATAAATCTAAGTTCTGAATACCAAAGCTTGAAGCTTCAAGGTTGAGACCTACCTTGCATGCCCACACCCACTAGTTATTGGAATTCTATATAAAACACTAACCTATGAGGAGAGAGTAATGAAATTAAAGGATTTTCTAGTTTTCCAATATAAATAATAAAACTTACTTTTCTTGTTTGTATGGGTGAAATAACTATTTTCTATTTGTTTTTTCAGATTTTTTGTGTAGTCTCTTTATTAGCTTGACTAGAAAATGGATCTATTTCATGGTTGGGTATAGAATCCCAAATGTGTGGTTACCAAGACTATGACGTGTTTGGTACATTCATAATTTAATATCAATACTTCATACTTTAATATCAATGCAACTGGGTTTGGGCCTTTCAGGTGAGAAAGTGTAGAAGAGAGAGTGTCATCCTTCTTACTTATCCAAAGATTGTGAATGTTTTTCAAAATGTTTGATCTATATATTATTATTGTTTGAAATGTCATAATCTTTCCAAACTCCTATTTAAAAGTGGGTTCAAACTAGTTTTATTATTTATAAGGTCATATTTAGCTCCTGGCATGATGTTCAAAGTTGATATTTATTGTTCCTCCTCAAGATAAATTATAGTTAATGGTTTTGACCAAAACACTCCAAAACTTTCCAAGAATTGTTCAATCGTGATTTATAAAATCTTTGAAATTACATAAATAGTGATTGTACATAATTCCACAAAATCATTGGCTAGTTTGGCCATAGGAATGAATAGGATTGAATATGTTTGATCTTTATGAAGTAATATAAAACATATACATTTATCATATTACTTGGTTGAACCATCGTTTATGATCGAATCAGAATTAAAAAATTGGTTGAACATAACACAAACATTATAGAAACAAAAATTTGCTTTTATATCCAGAATAAAAAATGAACAAAAACTTACATAATAAGTTTTTTTGGTAAGCTTTAGAGATTCTATTGATCATCTAGAAATGAAATACATCATATACAATCATGACTCTTTTATCCAGAATAACAAATGAGACATAGAAGATCAAAAGAAACAATTACAAAAGATAATCACCTAAATAAGGGTAGGGTCTAAGAGTAGCCTTTCTTTTCTTTCTTTTTCGAATCCTCTACCCAACTTTCCAAAGGTGGGTTTATCAAAGCGATCTTAAGATTATCATTGCATGATGAAAGGGAATCCTTGTCCGATTCAGAAGAAGTTGACTCATAGTCTGGCTTCAATGTGCTCAAAGAAGCATTATTATTCACTATCTTTGCGCTTGTAGAAGAAGCATGGTTCACAACATGATCCTCAAGAGACTTTTGAAGTGTGAAGTTCGAGCCTTATCCATTGAATGCATTTCATCATCATATCCTTCATCATCCTTTGCGAAAATAGAGGAAGCCTGGTTCTCCATAGGACGTGGGTCGCAAGGCTTCCAACTTTTAGCCCTAAAATTGTGAACGTTCCACTTCTAATGAGATTTGAAGAGATGACAATAATTCTGCAAATGCCTTATTTGATGACATAAGTAGCAACACAAAGCAGTGTTCTCATAGTGTAGAGTTAGGGTCCAATGAAAATCACATATTTTAAACTTGATACTCATTCTGTCAAAGGTCTAAATGGCAAGCTTCCCATGAGAAATATCAAATGCAAGGAAACTACCGAGGCAGTTTCCAATGCCCTAAAAGACTGAGTAGTGCCACAAGTGAACAAGAAGATTAAGAAACCAAACTAATATTGATAAGTTGGTAATGATTGTTGTAAAAGTCTCAAAATACAGAAAACATGGAGTTAAGAACATTCCAACATTGCCCAAAACTAAAGATCTTTAAATAAATTTTTCTCTTGAAATAAATTTTTCTAATAATCTTCTGATTCAGCAAACACCACAATAAAACTTCCTTAAAACAGAAAATAACTTTACCACTCTTCGTTTATGAAAAATAATTCCATTAATAAAAATCAGTCTAGCAGAATTATAACTTTAAAAACTCATATAATAAATAAAAATTAATATTAAACCTCTTCTAATATAAAACATGATGGGACCTAGCCCACTTGGCGTAACCTTTTACACTTTAAAGGTCACAGTTGGATATTACGCGCCAACGAACCGTCGCCTTTCCCGCGTTCTGTAGTTGGGTAGCTGTGCATTAACTGAGGATGTAAATGTGGCAGTCCTTCTGCCTTGGAAAACGATACTAACCCTACCCTTATGCGATTTCTCGATTATTCTATGTCATTGTTTCTGTTGGGTTCTGAGGGTTTCGAGCTCTGCGTATGGAAGAATGGTGAGGGTGTTGTATTCTGATTCTTTTGGCTCTGGTTTACGATTTCATGGCTGTTGGTTGTATTTGAGTTTGCTCTGGTTATGGGTTGAGACCTTCTCTACACATTTGGTTGTTTGTTCACCTGCTTGCAACGATGTTGTTCGGCTCTGGGGTTTTCTTGCTTAGCTGCCGTGTCCAATCTTTGGTAAGTTGTTCTTCCGCTCTGTTGCTCTGTCTTTTGATAAAGGAAATCGAGCTCTGCGTGCTGATAGTGGTTACTGTTACGAGTGGTTGCTTATAAAATGTCTGGTTTCGAATTTAATTTGTTTCAACTCTGGTATTTGGCTTTTGCTACCCCATTCCTGCATATACTGTTGGTCTTCTGGTTCACTGTTTCCGAATTTGGTTATGGTAGTGATTCTCGGGTTTATGAAATTTCTGGTAACGCTGTTCTGTCTATGGCTGAGCGTACAGGAACCATGGAAAAGCACATTCAGTCTCTGCTACAGGTAAATAGTCTTTCTTTGATTCAATGTTTGCGCTCTCCTCGTTTTGGGTCTAACCCCAAGCTACTCCTCTGGTCTCCAGTTTCCTGTGGCGTCCTCTGGTTTGAAAGTATGGCTCCTCCTCATGCGTTCTCCAGGTGAGGATTTCTTCTCTTTCGCCCCTTTAGATTCTGTAATGTTGGTTTTGTTTCTTTCAAGGGTTTCGTCCCTTCAGGTTCTGCTAATCTTCAAACTCACTTTCGCTTGTCTTTTGCAGGTCTTCTCTGGTGGCTTGGATGGCGCACGTCTCTGTGTCCAAGAATGTGTGGTAGCGTAAATGTGGGTAGGCCTGTAACCTATATTGTCCTGCTGTCTAGAGGTCTCTGTTCTGAATACGGCTCGTCCGTTAGTCTACTGTTTGATTATGATAAGGTTCATGTCCACCGTTGTCATTCTGGGATGAGTTCCTTGTGTTGGAACGCGGCTTCAACGTAACCTTGTCTCGAACCTGTGTTCAAACCCTAACGAGGGTTTTATGTTTGAATGTTTGTTTGTGGTTTCTGAGCAAGTTTTGACCTTGTCACGACTGTATCAGTCTCTGTAATGTATAAGGGAACTCGGCCCTTTCGGTTTTGGCTATAAAATACTATTTCTGGACAATATAAATGCAAATCGTTTTTATGAAAGGAAAAGTGTGTTATTTGGTACTTGTAACTCCTTCGCTTGTGGTTTGGTTACGTTTCTGGCATTTAATTTGTTTGCTGGACTCTCTATTTGTTTGCTTGTCTCGATTGACTGTGCGTACCCGCTCTTCCTCAACTGTATGTGCGCTTGTATGCAAGCGTGATCGCTTGTTTGGTGACCTGGAATCTACTTAAGATCTTCGCTGTTTGTTAGTGATTTCAACTACAATTCATACTTGTACAGTAGCCATGATAGTATGCTTAGTTTACAGTAATGTAAAGTTCTGTTAATTAAGAATGAGAGATCAATCAATAATTTGGGAAATAAGATTGATGGACAGTACTTTTTTGATACTCTTGAATGCTTGATAATTCTGTTATTCAATTTACCCAACTTGTTCTCTGCTTAACTTAAACTTTTTCCTTACATGTATATTTTTCTTTTATAGCCTCTGTCTTCAATTAAGGGTTGTAGTTTGTTTCTTTCTGTTACAAAGACAGTTACATACTTTTGTTCCTATTCGTAACCATAATCGTTTGAACATTTCAAGACTTGTAGGACAGTTAAGAGTTATTTTCTCTAATTACAGAAACTACCTTTAAATCAATAATGAAACTACAGTAATCCTAACTGGAAAAGTAAAACCATCTAACTGTTGCTGACTTGTAAAATAAAGTAAAAAGAAAAATTATTCCCAGCAGAATTTAACAATTCAGTTTCCCGCTTGTGAACCTGGTTGGAGTCTTTCTGCCTCGTCACTGTGAGCTGGATGCTCTTGCATCAGGCTCCCGGGGTGAGAAAAGATCATGACTCCGGTTCATGAGCTCCTCCACTGATGTCCCTGTTC
>APFE031655239.1:0-12962 GCA_000404065.3 Pinus taeda
AAAACTGCTAAAAATAGTAAGTTGTGCTACAATTAAGGAAACTGAAAATGCTGAGAAAGATAATGGTGGGGGTCCATGTGGACTTGGCAGGTGGCCACCAATATCCACCTGGATCAACCAAGCACGGGGTGCTTACTTCAGCCCATATAGAGCCCTCTTGAGTCTACACACATGCGACTGACTGTCGAAGGTTTCAAAACCTTCTGGCTACTCAATGTACACCTCCTCCTCAATCGTCCCATTGAGGAATGTTGTCTTCACATCCATCTGGTGGATCTTCCACCCCATCTGAGCTAATAACACCAATATCGATCTAATCGATGAGTACCTTGCTACAGGAGAAAAAGTCTCATTGTAGTCGATTCCCTCAACCTATGAGAAACCTCGGGCAACAAATCTTGCCTTGTGTTTCTCAACACTACCATTAGCTGCCTGCTTTACCTTGTAAAGCCATATGGAACTCACCATTTACTTGTCCTAAGGTCTTGGGACAACATCCCAAACACAGTTCCGTATGATGGAGTCATACTCCTCCACCATTGCATCAACCCACACTGGTTGCTGCACTGCCTCCTCGAATGAAGAAGGCTCGGAATCTACACACTCCCCAACCAGGGCCATGTAACCAGTGTACCGCTCTAGCAACCTCCTCTGTCTGAGCTGAGAAGATGGCTATCCCACATTCTCCCACACATCCAACATCAACTTGTCAGCTTCCCTTGAGCATTTCCACCCATCTCTAGAAGTCTCAGCATGAGTGGATGTCTCCACTCCCAGATCCTCTACATGCGGCTGCTCCGCATCAGTCTGAGGGTCCTCAGCCTTAGGAACTGAAAGTTCCTCATCTGCATGCAACTCAAGCTCCCACTTAAGTGATAAGCGCATGGATTTCTGCTTGTCGAACTTCAGAACCCTGTGTACCACAGTCCTCTGAGTGGAAGGAAGGTACACCCGATAGTTGTGGGGTGTATCCATGTACCCCACAAGTATTCCCAACTCAGCTGTTAGGTATAGCTTCTTACTAGCATCTTTGGTCACATGACAATAAACTAATGATCCAAAGATTTGGAAGTGATTTACATAAGGTCGCTTCCAAGAATAGGCCTCCATAGGTGTCTTCATCCCCAGTATATGGTGCAGGCTTCTGTTCTGCAAGTATACTGCTGTATTGCATGCCTCAATGTACAAATGCAGTGGTAGGCTTTGGTCATGCAACATCACTCGAGCTGCTCCCACAATCGATCTGTTCTTCCTTTCTACCACCCCATTCTGCTATGGGTTATGGGGTACCGTCAATTCCTGTTTAATTCCTTTTGAAGCACAAAAGTCCTTAAACTGTCGAGACATACTCTCCACCATTGTCACTACGCAAGGCTTTTATTTTCTTTCCTGATTCTTTCTTTGCCAAGGCTTTAAACTCACAAAACCTCAAGAATGTCTAATCCTTCTTTTGCATAAAGTAGATCCAACATCTACGAGAAAAATCATAAATAAAAATAACATAGTACCTTTGTTTATCGATTGAGGCTGTAGAGAAAGGTCCACAAACATCTAAGTGAACTCACTCTAGGATTGATCCAGCTCTACTGTCTTGATCCGGAAAGGAAGATTTCACATACTTACCCAAGGTACAAACTTTGCATGTACTCATCTGCTCAAGTTTTCCCTTGGGTAATCCGATAGAGATCTGCTGCATGATCTTCAGGGCTCCATGGTGCAGGTGGCCCAGTCTTCTATGCCATAGCTCACCAACATCTTGGCTCTGCACCAACTCTGCTTTGGAACTCAAAGCAACACAGTCATCTACCTCTAGCTTGTAGAGATTCTTGACTTGAATCCCTATGCGCTTTGTCTATCCAGTGCCGATATGCCTCAGGAATACCTTTCCTTTGCTAAAGACTACATCATAGCCTTTATCTTCTAGCACAGAAATGGACACAAGATTCTTCTTCAGACCTGGTACATACTTTACATCAGTCAGGGTGAGGGGAAATCCATGCTCCCTCTAAAACACAATCGTACCTTCACCTGAGACACAGTACTTTCCATAATTGGCCATCTCGATCCGCATCTGGAGATCTTTCTCCTCCAGGGTACTGAAGATATTCTTGTCACCTAACATGTGGAAAGAGGTTCCATTGTCTAGGTACCAAACACATCCCACCATGTATGAAGCCATGCATGCGATAAGAGGGAAATCTAGCTCAAACTATGAGGCCAGTGCCTCACCATTAGATCCCTTTGAGGAACCTTTATTGGATTTCTTCTGTGGACAATTAGTAGCATAATGGACCACTTCATGACAATGAAAGAA
This sequence comes from Pinus taeda, assembly GCA_000404065.3. Classification (NCBI taxonomy): domain Eukaryota; kingdom Viridiplantae; phylum Streptophyta; class Pinopsida; order Pinales; family Pinaceae; genus Pinus; species Pinus taeda. Next base: position 2,315 of record APFE031655239.1, read on the forward strand.
TCTCACTTTCGATTTGTCAAACTTCTTCCCACCATGGGAAGAACCAGATTTGGATTGGGATGCCTTCCCTTTCCCCTTCCTTGCCTTACTCACTAAGGCTAGATTTTCCTCATCATCTTGCTTCGATGAGGATCCATCTCTGGTGCTTCTTCGTATCTCCTCCTGCATCAGATCCGACCAAATTCTTTCCCAATCTGGCAATTTTTCTCTTCCATTAACCGATTCCTGGTAGCTATGCCAGCCCTTAGGAAGACCAAGGAGTGCAAGACTCACCATGTCATCATCTGCTGTCGCGATCCCTACACTTCCAAGCTCATCCTTGCAGGTGGTGATCTTGTTCCGATATGTAGAGATCGTGTCGCCCTTTTCACACTTGATCTTACGAAGCTTGTCTTTCAGTGCCAACTTCCTCTGATCACTATTATTCTGATATAGATCTTTCAATGTTTTCCACATTGAAAACGGGGTCTCCTTCCCATGGAGACTCGAGACTATGTGGTCTCAAACTCCCTCTAGAAGGATTCTCCTTGCTCTAGCCACACACTTTTTCCATTTTGCCAATTGAGTAGCATCAGTCGGCTTGGGGACTTCTTGATCAATGAAGTCCTTTAGACCGTTATCTTCTAATACTGCCTCCATGCGCTCCTTCGAGGCTATATAATTTGAATTTCCATTAAGGGCATATTCGAGTCTTAAACCACTGAACGCCATAGGTGAAATAGAGATGTGATAATAACTCAATTTCAATATTCAGAACCCAAAATTTGAACTTCTCCTTCTTGTATACTATTCTTCCTTGATCACCTTTGTTTTGATACCATGTAGAAATTCCCACATGTAGATCACCTGATAATGCAATATACTAAAGCAAAATACTTGATCTACTTCTACAAACAATTATGCGGAAGCTTAATCGAATTGAGCAACATTAATAAGAACACATATAATTGATAAGAAGAAATCAATCACACATAACACAGTAGATATAACCAAGGGAAAGCAAATGCCTAAAACCCCAACTCTGTATTATCATACAAGTGGAAATCTTGTCCAAGTTACAAAAAGAATCAACTCAAAAGCTTTCCTGCTCTGTCTGTAATCAAACAATGAAGCTTATAGACATAATAGACAAGTATATATCCTCATCAAGTCCTCCAAGCCCCTATTTCTTTGCGCAATTTTTCTTGGGGTCCAGTGAAGCCACATGTGTAAATTGGCCCCATCACACTCACTGAACAAGAAGAAGTAACAACACAATTATCTTGGATAGAAATACTTTTGCATGCAAGGAATATTTACCAAGGAATATCCTAGCAACTGACACTACATTGTCCCTCCATTTGATCTCAACTAGGTCTCTGTCTAAACTGACATGCATGAGTAATATATGAGAGAATATTCATTTATCTGAAGAGCAACAATTATATGCAAGCAAGCATTAACTAACTGAACTTACTTAATTTAAACAAACTGTTTAAATCAATCTAACTGGACTTAACTTAGTTAACTGAGCCAACTAATTACTACTCAAAATAGAACTCAACCTTATCTCTTTAACTAAAGGATAAATTCCTCAATTAATGGAGAAACTGTTGCATGTCCCCACATAGACTTCAAGTTTGATTTTCCTTAACTAATTAACTCAAGATGAATTAATTAATTAATTTTCAAACTGCTGTTAATATAAAAGTCGAATTTTACTTCCTATTATAGTTTAGGGACTGACTAAAATAGGAAGGGATCCTGAAATACTATTTTTAGAAAATCTATTTTTAGCACTTTCACTTTTCATCCATTGTAGCTAAGTTCAACACTAGATGAAACTGCTATTTATAGCAGTGCTATTTTTAGCATTTTCTATTTTTAGCATTTCTTGTTGCTATCTTCAACAAGTATGTCAACATGCTAAAGGAAGGAGTCAGAATATAGGTTTATATCAGCCATTTCCAATTCCAAACAAACTGTGGGATTGGTAAGTATGGATTTTGTTTTGGGGTTGCCTCAAAATCAAATAGGTAATGATTTGATTTATGTTGTTGTGAACATATTTTCCAAGATGGCACATTTCATAGCTTGTATAAAGACTAGTGACACAACCAATGTTGCTAATTTATTATTTAAAGAAATTGTGAGGTTGCATGCTTTACCAAAAAGTATTATTTCAGATAGATATATAAGATTTGTAGGTCACTTTTGGAGAACATTGTGGAATAAACTAGACACTAACTTGAATTTCAATGCACCATATCACCCACAGAAAAATGGGCAAACAAAGGCAATAAATAGGAGCTTAGGAAATATCTTGAGAAGTTTGGTGAGTGAACATCCTAAAAAATGGGATCAAGTACTTGCTCAAGGTGAATTCACTTATAAAGATTCACCCAATAGAAGTACAAATATTAGTCCATTTCAGATAGTATATGGAATGCATTCGTGAGGAATTTATAAATTGAGAAATTTGGGAAAGCAAGAATTAAGGAGTGTTGATGGTGAAGGCTTTGCAACGACCATGTAAGAGTTCCAAGAAAGAGTTAAACAACAATTGCAAGAGAAGAAAAATAAGTATAAACAAAGAACTTATATGAGAAGAACACAAATGGATTTTGAAGTTGGTGATTTAGTGATGGCATATCTCAGAAAGGAAATATTTCTTACAGGAACATACAATAAATTAAAAGTTAGGAAAATTAGTCCATGTAATATTGTATGAAAATTTTATTCTAATTCTTATGAGTTAGAACTCCCAAGTGATATTGGGATTTATCTGATCTTCAATGTTGCAAATTCGTAACCCTTTAACATGACAAAGAGTGTTACATTAGATGAACTTGTAGGTGATGGAGATCAAGCTAATGGATGGAAGAAACAACTACCAAGAGCAGTTTAGAAATAGATTTAAGCGACGTTGGATCAATGGGTAACCAAGAGAACCATAGGTAAGTAATACTTCCAATATTTGGTCAAATGGAAGAACCGACCAACCCAAGATGCCACTTGGATGATAATAGCATAAATATCGAAGTACAACATGAATGTTGAATACCTCTTGAATACTTCTTTTCATCCTCGAGAGTTTTATGTAGGAGCATCTACTAGTCAAAATCAGTATTGACCTTATTAGGTCAAAACTCATTTACTAAAGGAAGTTGGGTTAATTTATTTAATTTGCTATATTTTCCTAAATACATTTTAGAAGTTATCTATGTTGTTATGAAGTTGGATGAGTGTCTTTTAATTGCTGTATAAAGGGACAAACTTAGCCAAATTAAGGACATATTAGATAATCTAGCAAAACAACTTGAGTTTGTTGAGTTGAATACGAGAGTTTTATGTAATAGATTTCAATGAAATTAAAGAATTAGAGGGAATTAGAGAAACAATATATATTTTTTTTAGTTTGAGAGTGGGTGAGTATGTGGAAAGAAGAAGACTATGCATAGTGTTTTGATTGGTAATGCTCATTTTGGATTCAAATATATCATATATAAGTATATTATATATATATATATATAGTTATATATATATATATAATATATATATATATATATATATTATATATATATATATATATCTACTATATATAATATATATATATGTCATTTGTGTGATTCCCTATATGTTTGTGATGATCATGATTGCCCAAGTATAAATAAGTTGAATTCTCTTTATCTGTTACAAGAAGAGTCAAGCGTTGTAGGTGTACTTTTCTAGGCTCACAATTAAAGTGATAATCCATCGTTGAATTGGAGTTTCATCATCAGAGTCCATGGTGTAGCCCATCAAGTTTTACAAGAGTCAACTAGATCCATTCCTCAGAGGAAAATTGGTTCATAAGATTCCTGGTTCGAATCCTAGCAACATCACTCAACGACTGAGAGGTATATAGATTGAAAACCATATGGATCTACTAAAGCTCGAGTGTTGAAGTTGACCACAAATATTCGGATAGAAATTTATAAGCCAAGCAAAAGAGAATATTCTGGTGTGGACGCTGCCATCAGAGTGACATCAATTTGAAATCATTTTTGTTTCTTATATTTATGCCCTTTGAAATAACTCTCATAAAAATTATAGCAAAGGTTGAGGTATTTTTGTTTGACTTTTTCTTCCTCAATCAACTTGCATTCCTAGAAGGATTGAGAGTGGGAGGGGATAAGTGGTGCAAGCAAAAAAGGGGGGCGTGGATGGAGAATAATGCTTTATGTTTCAAAATGAGCATAGATGGATTTGACACATTGGGTCCAAGCAATATACCTCTAACAAGAGTTCTTATCCCATTTCCACCACTATTAACATTCCCTATCCAAGTATAATGCACCCACTCCAAGTTTCATCAATCCATTAGTGATAGCTTCGACAAAAAAACAATGTTCAATTTGAGGAACCTAACCTATGGGATCTAAACCATCAAACTTGTTGAAATCTACTTTGTGACATATTGACATATTTTCCACATATGATTACCTTGAAAGGGTGTCTGATTGGTGTTGTTGTCCTAAAAGATTTGTCTATCATGATATTCTTCATTTGAAAAGGATTCCCCACCAGCTGGATCCATGGATTGCTCTAGCTGTTTGGTCCCATTGGGTATGGAGTTGGATAACAATGGATCAATATTACTTTCAAAGGATTTTATATAATTAAATTGTTTGTTAATAGTTTTGTTTATCTTAAAAACCATGGAATCAAAATGCTTGAATTAGTTGTCCATATGAGTGAATTTGTCCTCCATCACTAAAATCTATTGAGTATGGGTTATGGGACCACTTACAACCATCAAAAGGGTTACCTTAGATTTATCTCAATACAATCAAAGGGCACAAGAGGACTCTTTTGAGATGTGATCAATAAATTGTATTCTTATAGCTTATCCATTTCAATGACATGCATTCTCAAAAAACTTAAAATTTGTCGCAATTCCTACATATAATTTGAAGACTAAGGCACAATATAAGATCATAAACTAACTTTGCTTTCTTGTTCTCAAATATTTCTACAATGCATGACATGAATGTTAGAGTAACTTAAATCAATGGCTAATTGTTGGCTTGGATATGTATCCACTTCTAATTTCTCTATGTTAATAGCCAAATCTTAATTTATTCCAATCACCACTAGCAAACATACAAAAAATCAAGTCAATATATTGAAAAAACATTAAAATTGATGAGAGGAAAATGGAATAAGAAAAGGATTTCACTACTACATATAGTAATAAATTTCAATGAAATAGCACGACGGTTCAGCTAAAAGTGGTTGTACCATAAAAAATATAAGAATGAATGACACTTTTTTTTTAGCCCGCGTTCGTCGGTATTACGATGACTTGTCTCCATATTGTCATAAATACGACGATATTCTCCATATATTCGTAAGGAAAATCTTATCCGATGGTCCTCATAATACTAATGAAAATCCCCATTTTTGACCAATCACGTTTATCTGTTGAGCTATTAATGTAATCGTGGGTTACTTTTTGACTAGTCAACTTTGACTTGGTCAACTATCATAAGAATTTCGACGATATGTAAATTTAGAAATATGTTTCTTTTAAGAGACATTGTGACATCTTCGTTATAACTACAATGATTCTAAAAGGTTATAAGGCCTTTTTGTTGAGCAAAAAAACACACACACACACACACAACACACACATATATATATATATATATATTGCATTATAAAATATAATAGATTTAGTACACTACTCAATTTTATAATATAACCATTACAGAACTTTTTTGTGTGGAGGAATGTTAACAAATATTAGTAGGGGGAAAAATCAAGGGGATAATGGGAGATGGTATTGCCCTTGCACTAAATGCGGAGGATTATGTCATGTAAGAGTTTTAAAAGAGACAACTAAAAGACATTGTAGGAAACATGGGCACATTGAAGGCGGACCGAAGGAATATCATCCCTTGGTACGCTGTATATTCATTATTTATTGTATTTGTAAAATTTTATATTGTAATAATATTTGTTATGCAGACTAATTTTGCACAATTGTTTGTAATTATAAAGTCAAACTGGCCTCCTAGCTGGTGTCTGAATGCCCCAAGTAGTAGTGTAAATGATGTTGTACAATCCGAGGAACATGGAGCAAATATTAAAGATCAAGTTAATGATCATACGGAAGAAGATGACAATAACAACATGGTTTAAGATAATGGGACAAATGAATTGATCTAAGACTTGTTTGCTCAACTAGTCAATGATAGGGATGAGGACAATGATGATAATATTCTTGATGAACCTCTGCTAGAAAAGGAAATGACACCACTTTATGAAGGCTCAAGAGAAAATCTTCTCTCTGCTACATTATTGTTGGTGAACTTAAAGGTTTTGAATGGTTTGTCAAACACTTCTATGACACAAATCCTAAGGCATGTAATATGTTTTGTCGCATATTATATATAAAGGTTGATTTTTTTTCTCCCTTTTTTGTGTTAATTAATGTGTAAAATAAGAATGGAATATTATGATGAATATTCTTTACACTAACTAGTGTTTTTTTATGTTTTAGATTGTTAGGTGAAATTCTATTACCATCGTCAAATATGTTACCTCTCACATATCAAGATTTATATGCCATTATGAAATGAATTAGAATGGAGGATCAAAATATAGATGCATGTCCTAATGATAAAATGATATATTATGGAAAATATGCATTGAAAACAAATTCCCTGCAATGTTAGAACAATAGATATCGAATAGATCAAATAACAAAAATGGTGCGTCAAAAGGTTCTTCATCATATTCCCATAATTCCACGTTTGCAACGACTGTTCAAGTGTGAAAGCATAACACAATTTATGGATTACCATGCACATAAGAGAAGTGGGGATGGTGGTCTTCAAATGCCTGGAGATGGTTATGCATTTAGGGAAATTGAGGAAAAATGGCCACATTTTAAGGATGAACCTTGTAATTTTGGGCTTTCATTGGTTGTTAACGGTGTTATCCATTTAGACAACTCAAATATATTGTCAATGTGGCTAATTTTTGTTATCAACAATAACCTTCCTCTTTGGATGTCAATAAAGAGGGAACACATAAAGTTGACAATGATTGTTCTAGGTATTTGTTTACATTAATTTTTTGAATGCAACTTTTTTGTTTGTCTTGTTTTTTGCATAATATATTATATTTGTTTATTACGTATCTATATACCTATCATGGTAGTAATTATCTATAATTTCAAACAAATAGGTAAGTAAAAAGATAAAGATATGAATGTATATATCGAGCCTCTTATCGAAGGGTTACTAAACTTATGGGCCAACATCACTATGTATAACAACTATGAACCAATAAGGCAGAGGTAATTTCAATTCCATCGAATACTTGTATGGAAAATTCATGATGCCTAAGGGCTAACACAATTTTGTGGTATGTAATGTTCCAATATTTCACTTTAATAGTATATACTTATTTGAATATATCATGCATGTTTTTAAAATAATACCTTCATATAATTGGCATTAATCCATCTCTCGTAGGTCTTCAAACAAAGGGTAAATTTGCATGTCAAGTTTTTGTCCTAAGATGAAATCTTGTAGCTCGAAAAATTTAGGAAATGAGGTGTTTTATGAGTATAGGCACTTCCTCTCTAAGAATCATAGGTATCACACTACTAAAAAACATCTTCTCAATGGGAAAGAAGATACTAGATTAAAACCACGAAGAAGGGAACCTCATCTATGGAAGTTGGAATATAATTGAAATCATCAAGGTATGCAATTTGTTTATGTATCATGTATGTAATGTTCTGAATTTTTATTTTTATAGAATTTATTTTACCATATTTCATAATTATTGTTGCGATTTCTTCCATGCTTCATCATGAAGATCGTGAAGGTATCAATAATGGGATTCCATAAGGAATGAAAAGTTATCCCACTCAATTCATGCGTTGCCCTAATATTAGGATCTAAGAATAGTTCATTTGTTTGATATAATGCATATAGAGAAGAATGTGATGGAAACGTAATGGTGAATCATAGATGGTAGGAAGGATAAAGAAAAAACTGTCAAAATTTTTAATGACATACAAGAAGCCAATCATGCAGTGCAAAGTGGGATATGATCAAATAACGATGGAGACTGAAATATCCTTCCATGGTTATTAACAAATATTCAACAAAGAAATGATGTAAAAGAGGTCATTCAAAGAACTAAATTTCCCACACACTTTTCTTCAAACATAAATAATATCTTAACAAAGAAAGGTGAATTTGGCGGGGTAAAAGCACATGATTGGAATGGCTTCTTTAAGGTTATACTATATATATATATATATATATCTATTTATATATATATTATTATATATTATATAGTTTTTTTTCGTCTACTTTGGATTAAACAAATAATGATTCATTTTTATTTTTATAGTATGTTCTACCTCTCTCTCCCCCAAACGACTTCTACAACAACATTAAACAACTTATATGTGATCTTGGAAAATACACGAGGTAAGTAGTGATTTATATGCAAAGTGTTTTTTCAATTTGTTGTTCAATTTAATGACATGTGTTTTGTTGAAACATGTTATTTCTTGCATCATCTATAGATAGTTGTCATTGAAAGAAATCCATAAAGAAGATATAAAGTATTGGAAGAGAGAAATTCCTCGGCTAATGTGTGAAATGAAAAAGTATCTACCTTGTTCATTTTTCAATGCATAAGAACAATACCTCATACACCAAGTTGAGGAGATTGAATTGTGTGGACCTCTACACACAAGGTCAATGTGGATGATGGAGAGGCACTCAAAATCATTGAAGGATTTTGTTAAACAAAGAACACATCCCGAGGGTTCTATGGTGGAGGGATATATGGTATATCAATCCATGGTGTATATTAGTTAGTATCTACCTAATTTAGTAGCAAATATGCATATGGATCGCTTTTGGGATGTCAACTCCAACAAAAAAATTGAAGGGGCGCACCTATTGGGGAAAGGTAGAATAAGAAAAGTAAGAGGTAATTAAATATTTAATGTGGAGATTTATAATACATATAACTTTTCATTTTTGTTTATATCATATTTTTTTAATTATCATTCTTTCATCAATTATTAATATTGACCATGGTAAATAATATTTATTATTGAATTATGATTTTTCTAATAAAGTTGGTCGAGAGTGATATGCACTACATATGTATTTTGCAAACAATCTTGACTGGATGAAGGTATGGATTGAAATATGTATACATCGTGATGGTAGATTATCATGGGAAGGGGTTCTACATTGGTTATAGAAACTCATCGTAAAGGACATACCAATCTTAAGTGAAGGGCAATTGATTTATGTTGGGAATAATACTAGGGGGGTGAATCAATATTAGTCAAATCAATAACTTTTTCTTTTCATACTCAAATTTATATACGCTACTTCAATGAAGGTAACTTGCGTGTACACACAACTGTCTTTAAAGCAACCAACATATATCCAACAAACCTACGATTCAGTTAATTCATCATATGTTGATCTTTAATTAGTGCATCAATACTTCATTAAGCATATAAACAATAAATGTGCAGTAATAACATAATAAACCATCACACATAAGCAACACACATGAACACCAATATTTAAGGTGGAAACCCAATGCGGGAAAAAAACCACTTGCTGTTGTCTTCTTTTAATATAAGAAAAACTTATTTACAATCTTGTACTAGTGCAGACTCATACCAGTATGTAGGCATCCACCTGCAGAAGGCTACAACCTTCTCTCGTTCTCTAGCTTCTACTAGAAGGGAGCTACAACCCCCTAGCTCTTGTACTAGCCAATCCGTTTACTAGTACATAGGCACTGATCTATAGAAGGCTCCAACCTTCACTTGTCTTCCAGCTGCTACTGGAAGGGAGCTCCAACCCCCTGGCTCTTGTACTAGATGATCCATTTACTAGTACGTAGGTTCCGGCCTAAAGAAGGCTCCAACCTTCACTCGTTTTCCAACTACTATTGGAAGGGAGCTCCAACCCCCTGGCTCTTGTACTGGCTGATATGTTTACTAGTACATAAGTTCCGGCCTACATAAGGCTACGACCTTCTCTCTTCCTCCAAGGACCATGTTTCATAAATTTTTAGACTAGATACTCCTGGAACACAACACCACAATCTGAAGGCCTCGTTTCATCAAATTTTCATATTGGATCCATCAGTAAAATTGAAGCTCAAAATCAATCACCACTGCAATACAACCATCAAATACATTTGCATCAACCAATCACTGAAACTAAATCATCAATATCTAAATCAACCACAACTGAATCAATCAATCACTAAAAACCCATCATCATTGAAGAAAATCACCATCAATCAATCTGAACATTCAAAACATTGTCACTAGAACACAAAGTAGAACCCAGAACTCTGCATCAACAACCAAAACCAACTGCAACTTCAAATATCATATTTCATAATGTATACTCTACCTTGATGTGCCGAACCAACGTGTATGCGTGCTTTTATCAAAGTGAACCAGCGTACATATATGCAAATACTAACTTAAAACATCACAACTATTCTATACTTCAGTCATACTGAGATCATAACATTCAAAGTGTAAATCATGCGTTAGCATTCAGATCTAGACTATTCATGATCATACCACATAATGATAATTCATTTTAGG